>JABWTJ010000201.1:1346583-1485248 GCA_016801875.1 Solanum sitiens
TCACGAACCGACACGTAGAAGTAGGGGATCGGAGTGTCACGTTCCGACACATAGTATTAGGGGATCGGGTGTCACGAACCGACACGTAGAATTAGGGGATCGGAGTGTCACGTACCGACACATAGTATTAGGGGATCGGGTGTCACGAACCGACACGTAGAATTAGGGGATCGGAGTGTCACGTTCCGACACATAGTATTAGGGGATCGGGTGTCACGAACCGACACGTAGAATTAGGGATCGGGTGTCACGTTCCGACACGTAGAATAGGGGATCGGAGTGTCGTTCCGACACATAGAATTAGGGGATCGGAGTGTCACGTTCCGACACATAGTATTAGGGGATCGGGTGTCACGAACCGACACGTAGAATTAGGGGATCGGAGTGTCACGTTCTGACACATAGTATTAGGGGATCGGGTGTCACGAACCGACACGTAGAATTAGGGGATCGGAGTGTCACGTACCGACACATAGTAGTAGGGGATCGGAGTGTCACGTACCGACACAAGAGGAAGAAAGATAATGAATCTTGAGAGATGTTAAAATATACTCAATGTAATGAATCTAATTTCCCAAATGAGTATGGTATTGAGGCTTGAGTCCTCATGGATGAACTTGGTAGTACTTATTGATGATTATAGTACTTGTTGCTACATGTTGAGTATTGTAGTTGATTTATGATATGAACTGATATATACTGTTTTCTATTTTGAGTTGGCCGATGATACCTACTCAGTACTTGTGTTTGTACTGACCCCCTACTTGTTGTTTCTTTCTTTGCTATTTGGGGAATGCAGCAAACGTACCGTCGTCTTCAACTCAGCAGCACTTCTAGCCAGTCTTCACTACACCGGATTTCAGGGTGAGCTAATGCTTCTAGCTTGGACTGGATCTTCTCTTCAATGTCTTGATGCCTTGAACTTCCGGCATGGACTAGCCTTTTATTTATTTTAGCTTCTTAGATACTTCTAGATTTGTAACTTGAGGATAGATGTTCTTGTGATGATGACTTCCAGATTTTTGGGGATAATGAGTTTTAAGTCTTCCGCTTTGTATTTTTGTTCAATATGTTGGAGTTTTAGATTGGTTGGTTCGCTCACATAGTAGGATAAGTGTGGGTGCCACTCGCGGCTAGATTTTGGGTCGTGACACTACAACATACAAACAAAACAGTTGTTTGAAGAAACATGTTAAAAAATTTAAGTCATCTAACCTAGAGTTAAAATCCGAAATCTTAAAGATGAAAATTATTGGAAAAAGGAATAGAAAAAATGAGTGAAACTGAAGAAAACATGAAAAAAGAGTTGAAAAATTACAAGAATGATTATGTGTGTGAAAAAGAAAAGGTGAGGAAATTAAATGCAGAAATCTCTCAGATAAAAGCAAAGCATAAAAAAGCAAACAAGTGGACTCACTCATCCAGAATTTTCAAACAATTGAGTGAGAAAAATCATAATGAGAGAGCAGGTATTGGATTTCATAATGTTAAGGTTGTTACAACTGATTTGTGATATATTTGTGGCGAACTCGGGCATCCTACAACTGAATGTCCTGTTGCAAGAAATTATAGAAACAAAAATATTGAAATGGCAACTAACAAACGTGTTAAAACCATTCAGAAAGTCATTAAGAATAATTGGCTGCCAAAATGGGCAAAAAAAATCTTATTCACCCCTTCAATAATCAGAAAGAACCCAAGCTTGTCTGGGTTCCTAAAATTAACCTTTAAATGTCTGCAGGTAAAAGTGAAAGGAAGCAAGCACTGGTATATGGATAGTCCTTGTTCGAGGCATATGAAATGAGACAGACATAAATTTCTTTCAGTCACTGCATTCAAAGGGGGAAATGTGTCATTTGGAGATGGAAAAAGGGCACTATTGTAGGAATTGGGAAGAATGGAAAGACTGAATCCAAAGCAGTGGAAGAAGTTTACCATGTGAAAAGGGCTAAAACATAATATCCTCAACATCTCACAACTATGTGACAAAGGTAATAAAGTAATTTTCACTTCTAAAGGTTGCAGGGTTGAAAAACTAGATACAAAGGAGGTATCTTAACAGCCAAAAGACACAGAAATGTGTACAAATCTGACATTATGGGAATGCCAAGCACTAGTCTGAAGTGTCTCAGTGCAATTGCTAATGATCCCTTACTGTGGCACAAAAGACTTGGACATGCTAGCTTGAAACAAATCAACAAACTGGTAGAAAAAGAGATTGTTATAGGTTTACCTAAAACTAAATTAAAAAATGAAAAAGTTTGTGGTGCATTTGTAAGGGGAAGCAAGTGAGATCATCTTTCAAACCGAAGAATCTGGTAAGTACAACTAAATGCCTTGAACTGCTTCATATGGACTTATGTGGACCCATGAGAGTAAGAAGCAGAGGAGGTAAGAGGTATGTCTTTGTTATCATATATGATTTTTATTGATTTACGTGGACTTTATTCCTAGCTTCTAAAGAAGAATCCTTTGGGACTTTTTCTATTTCTCTCAAGAAGATAGAGAAAACTCTAGCATTATCCTTCGTTTCCATAAGATCCGATCATGGAACAGAATTTGAAATTGCAAAATTCTTAGAATTTTGTTCATCACAAGGAATAGATCATAATTTCTCTGCTCCCAAAACTCAACAAAATAGAGTAGTTGAAAGGAAAAATAGGACTTTAGAAGACATGGCTAGAACAATGATGATTGCTAATAATCTTGAAAAAAATCTCTGGACTGAAGCTATCAGTATTGCATGTTATATCATAAATAGGTGCATAACACGTTCCATCTTAGAGAAGAATCCCTATGAATTACTCAAAGGTAGAAAACCAAATATCTCTCACCTTAGAAATTTTGTTGCATATGCTATGTTCACAATAATGGTAAAAATAATATTGGTAAGTTCAATGCAAGAAGAGCTTAACCAATTTGAAAGAAGGTATGACATCTAGTTCCACCACCCTAAGGGAGAATAATAATTGGAAAAAAATGGGTGTACAAGAACAAGCTTGATGAAAATGGAACAGTCACAAGAAACAAGGCTAGGCTTGTGGTTCAGGGATATAATCAGGAAGAATTAATTGACTATGATGAGACCTTTGCTCCCGTAGCAAGACTTGAAGTCATTCGATTACTCATTGGTTTTGTTGTGTTCAAAGAGTTCCTTTACCAAATGGATGTGAAGAGTGCATTCTTGAATGAATACTTGAAAGAGGAAGTATATGTTAAGCAGCCACCGGGGTTTGAACATCCTGAGGTTCCTGATCATGTTTGCAAACTGGACAAAGTTGTGTATGGGTTGAAGCAAGCTCCAAGAGCATGATATGAAAGGTTATCTAAGTTTCTCTTAGATCATGGACACTCAAGAGGTAAAATCTATAATATTTTTTTTCTAAAACTAATGAAAAGGACTTGTTGATTGTACAAATATATGTGGATAACATAATCTTTGGATCTACAAATAGTCTGATGACTAAAGAGTTCGTTAATCTTATGAGCAGAGAATTTGAGATGAGTATGATGGGGGAGCTAAGCTTTTTCTTTGGGTTACAAATTAAAAAGACACCCACAGGTACTTTGATTCATCAACAAAGTATGTGAAGGAACTGCTCAAAAGATTCAATATGAATGAAGGAAGAGAAATTGACACTCCCATTGCTACAGCCACTAAGCTAGATATGGATGAAACAGGTGCATCTGTTGATCACAAGGTGTATAGAGGAATGATTGGGTCTCTCTTGTATCTTACTGCAAGCAGACCTGATATTGTATTAGCATTGGACTCTGTTCCAGGTTTCAAGCAAACCCCAAAGAATCTTATCTTAAATCTGTAAAAGAATTTATAGGTACCTCAAAGGAACTACTAATTTGGGACTCTGTACTCAAAAGAAAGCAATTTCAACCTTGTTGGATATGCGGATGATGATTATGCTGGATACTTGGTTGACAGAAAAAGCACCACAGGTATGGCTCACTTACTTGGAACATGTTTGATATCCTGGTCCACCAAGAAACAAAACTCTCTGGCCTTATCAACTGTTGAGGCCGAATACGTGGCAGCTGGATCATGTTGCGCATAATTGTTTTGGATTAAATAGAAGTTACTGGATTTTAATATGAATGTTGGTAGGGTTCCTATCTTGTGTGATAATACTAGTGCTATAAATATAGCAAAAAATCTTGTGCAACATAAACGTACAAAACACATTGATATAAGACACCTTTTTTTACGAGATAATGTAGAAAAAGGTCACATATCAATAATATTTTGTTCCACTGCGGAATAAATAGTTAATATTTTCACCAAAGCATTGAGTAGAGAACATTTTGAGAAAAATAGGCTAGACTTGGGGATGATTAAGATTGCATATCCCTCTTTCGTTGATTGGTTAGAAAATTGTGTGTCAATGAATAAATAAGTGGACTTAGATATGAAGTGATATATTATCCTGTCTGTCAAATACATTAACTTGTATATCAGTATTGTGATTATCAATTCTTTCATATTTTCATGTATCCTTATTGCTTTAAAATGCGAAAATAGGTACAGTAACTAAGCATCTCATGGAGCATACCTTAGGTATAAATTTTCCTTATTTACGAGTCAAACATGCTAATACACATATATAATATGCTTTTTTTTTCTCTCTCATTAAATCTAACCACCAAAACCAAGACTCTTTATCTACCTTCCCTTTTTTCTTTCAAAAACCTTTCACCGTCACATCAAAAACCCTCTTCCACCATCCATCCTCTGCAAGCCTAATTCATCACACCTTGTAATCTGGAAATCGAGTCTTCTTCAAAACAACCTTCATATAGGAATTCTCTTTCCCTCGTGCAAATTGAGTCTCCCTTAGTTGTTTTTTTGGTTTCTGAAGACGGAATCGCTCATATAATGTCGATCAATGCCTCTCCGTCTCCTCCACCAGATGAGGATGTTCCCAATAGTGATCTTCCCCTAGTTCTTCTTTCTTATTCACCAGTAAAAGGGAAAATGAAGAATCTCCATCTTTTCGAGTGACTCTATATTGGTTTGCTCCTTGGAGTTCGGTAAGACGAAGTCATTTTCTTCCTATGCCATTTGATTCTTTTACTATGATGCATGATATTGTTCCTTTAAGCATTGTTGATAGGAATGAAATCCCTTTGGCTAAACTTGTTTGCAAAAGGAATAAACGTCGTCTCAAATTTGTCTCAAACCCTAGGTTTGAACCCTCCTTACCCACAGATATCCCCCCTCCTTCTATTTTCAGGGTCCCTCACACTAGACAACGACATTGTCAAAATGAGGCTGAGTTGTTATCCTCCTTGGATGCTCAAAAAAGAACTCGCTCCTCTGTTCTCCTTCCATTTAAAAACCCTCCCATTGATCTTTATGATGATGATCCAGTGAATCGTAGCAATAAGCGTAGCAAGCACGCTTCTTCGAAGCCCTCAAGATCTAAAAAACCCATCAAGTCCAAAAATCCTTCCTCCCTAAGACCTCTCACAAACTTGCATCCCAATCCACATCTAAAAATAAACGGGTTGCTTCCCCTGTTTCTTCTTCCTGTTCCATGTCTGATTTTGAGGCTGAAAATCTAACTCATTCCTACTCCTCCACCCTGTCTTCCCAGCTTGATCATATTGTTCACTTCCGTAAACAATCAATTCTCAGGGGTAGGGTGGTAACTGGTTTTGGAGGTCCCGAAATGGTTGTATTAATCACAAAAGTATAGGCCCAAGGGTGGTCGGTTCTCTTTTTTCAAGGTGATAGGCAGCATAAATTGGTAATGCAAGAGGTCACAAAATTTAATATCAATGGACAAAGTGATGGACTATCCTTCACTTCTACTGTGAGAAACAAATCTCTTCACTTAGTCCCTACTGATGTTGCTCGATTACTAGGAATTCCTACTGAGGGATGGAATCATTATGTTAAGAATGAGTGGCCACTTTTGCCAAATCAATCCTTTGATCTAGCTATTTGTCACAAATTCTCCTCTAAACCAACTCTCACCCATCATCACAGTGCTAAAAAGAAAGAGATATCTCCTTTAGACAAATTATACTTTGATGTGGTACATAAGATAATCCTACAGAGGAAAAAGGCGTACACATGCGAATTTTCTTGACCTAACCATCATGGAGTTACTCGATACAGAGGTTCCTATAAACTTGCCTTCACTGATAATTCAACATATGCATCGGGTTCTTAATCGTGACAAAAATGGAAACGTACTTCCATATGGATTCTGGATGGCTTCCATATTTGAGGCCTTTGACGTGCCTGTTCAGGTATGGTACTCTCAA
Organism: Solanum sitiens; assembly: GCA_016801875.1. Classification (NCBI taxonomy): domain Eukaryota; kingdom Viridiplantae; phylum Streptophyta; class Magnoliopsida; order Solanales; family Solanaceae; genus Solanum; species Solanum sitiens. The sequence goes on from JABWTJ010000201.1 coordinate 1,352,869, forward strand.
ACTATTAAGGATGTGGTTGGTCGAGTGGATCTCCTGGTTCTCCCGGCCTCTTTGAGGCGTCTGGATACACCTCTGCAGTGATTGGAGCTTCAGCTTGCTAAGAAGGAACATGAACTTGCCGCTGAGGCAACTGCTCATCAACAGGAAAAATCAAGCTGGGAAACTCGAGTAATAGCGCTTCAAAATGATCTTACTCAGGAACGGTCTGCCAATCTAGCTAATGTGCGCCTCCTGACTCAAGGGTTGATAGCTCAAGCTCCTTCCCTAATCCCTTAATCTCTATTTTCTTTTTGGACTTCCTAAATTCACTCTTCCACTTTGTGTTTGTGTCTATGTGTGCGCTCATTCTTAAGACATTTTATTGCTTTTTGGATGTGTTATATGATCTGTTTTGTCTCTAAGTACACTACTTCAGTTTTTAGTAATATGGTCTATATTGATCCCTGCTCTTAGCTGATTTTGTTATGATCTAGGTGATCATTTATAAAGGTGCAGATTGGATGTTATTCTTCATACTCTTCTTTCGTTATTTGTTCTCTTGAAACCTTTTTTGATGATACCAAAAGGAGAAAGTAACATAGGGAGTGCATTAGTTATAACCTGAAGTTAATATATTTTTTGCAAGTGTTCCATGCTAAAATTTTACAGGTCAAAATAGAAAGCTAATCAGAATATAGTCAAGGTCCAGAGTTTGTCATCATCAAAAAGGGGGAATTTGTTGGGATAAGTATTATTTTGAATTATGACAAACTTCAAGGAACACATTGGCAAAAAGAGTTTATGCAAAACTATTTCAAGAAGGACTTCTAATTATTGAAGGATCTCAATATAAGAAGAACTCTAAATGAAGTCAAGTGGTTAAAAAAATAAGGAGTCACTCAAAGAGTAGAAGACTTCAGGAAACAAAAGCATAAATAGGAGTTGCGGCGTTCAGAATACTCACTCACTTAAAGAGCAAATCAATTGAGAGATCAATTTCTGAAGTGTTGTTGATCAAAGAAAATAGGAGAATAATCTAGGAAGGTTTCTTAGTATTTGTGATTTGTATTGTTTCTAGATCAGTGATTTATAAACTGAGTTTAGGATTTCAGTCTTCAAGTTGAGGGAAACTCTAAGATACTGGGAACACATACCGTGGAATTGTGTGCTAGAACTAAGATTCATTAGTTAATCTATAAGTTAGATAAACTCTTGTAATCTCTTTTGTTGACTAAGGCTCGTAGTTGATTAGTGAAGTTGGGGTAAATCCTATTGAGGAACAAGTCGTGGCTTTTACACCTTATGAGCCAGGTGTTTCCACGTAAAATATTGTGTTCTTACTTTAGTCTCATTACATTATCACTGGAACACGTTAGGCAACTTGGTTCACATAAGTAAAGTCAGTTAAAGGTAAAACAATCTAGGTCGTGTAGAATATCAATAGGGTTCATGCTGAATTATTGACATGACAAGTTAACTCAAGGATCTCAATAAAAATATAGAAACTCAATACTTAGGAATAGAATTTTAAAAGAATCAGGAATTCAATAACTCAAAATCAACTTAGCTCGAGAATACTCAAATCTAGGGGTAGAATCCTAGATTTCTCTTTTACTGACTTGAAGTAGATGTAGGGCATGAGGATGAACTATTCCAACACTATGTGTAACATCTCTCAACTAAAATGAAACTAGAAGGAAGTGTAGAAATTGGAAATAGTTATTTTTGGAAATAAATTGAAAATCTGGAAGTTTGGTAAGTAACTTAAAATGAGTTTTTGATCAATTTCAAATGGCTATAACTTCTAGCTCAGGATGAGTTAGGTGTACTTCAAGATATGGTTGGAATTCCCTTGAACAATCTTTCCAACACCGCCTAGTTTGCGCAATTCCGAGCTCGGACGAGTGAGTTATGCCCTTTGGAAGTTGGGTTGTTGGGATAAGAAAAGTCCCATCCATAAACTTTAAGGGTATTTTAGTCTTTTCCTTTCAAACTTAATTAATCTGTTTTTGGTAATATTTTTAGGGGATAAACTGATACGATTCAATTTACGCTTTTAAAAATTAAAGATAGGGTTTTTGGAGAAAGAAAGGAAGCGTTATGAGAAGAGAAAAAGCTAGTTTCGCCAAGAACGATCGGTTTTGATTATGGATTTCTTCAAGATTTTGACCCTACCAGGTATGTGCGTCTCTCATAGATTTGGATTCATTAATCCACGCACCAAACATATTTAGTTCAGCGAAATTCTTTCTTAAAGAGTTTGAAAGTTGATGTTCTTGACATGAATTCTTGAAATTGAATGTTGTTCTTGAATTGGGTTGAATTGTGGAGTTTTTGAGATTTTTAAGTTGAGTTTTAGAGTTGCTTTAAGTTAGATTCGTGAGAACTAATGTTAGGTATTCGGATTTAAAATGAATTTGAGGAAAATATTCGAGTTTAGGCGAATTAGGGCTTGAAAAAACAGAAGAAAAAAGTCGGACAGGTTACTTCAAACAAGTCCGCGAACAAAAAGTCACTCCGCATCGCGGACAGGATGCAGACTCCACTGTCTCAAAATTAATTTTCGTAAATAATTATTTAGGAGCATCTTCGCGTCGTAAACTTGTTCCAAGATAGTGATTTTGTAATTTTTCTCAAGTTTAGCTATTCGGATTCATTCCTAAACATCATGGGGTCTTTCCAAACACATATCATGATCCTTTGAATCCATATTCAATTCAAGGATCGATTAAGAGTCAATTCAAGTAAGATTTAAGATCAAAGTCAATAGTCAAGAGAGTTCATTTCAAGTTTCATAAGTCTATTACAAACAATTTAATTTTGTTTTAAGACATAAGAGTTGAGTTCAGAAAAGACTAAAGTTAAAGTTCTTTCTCCAAAGAAGTATATGGGGACTACGTATTCCCAAACAGGTTTAAAAGAAATATTTTCACATTTAAACAAGAATAAAAACTGAGATTTTCAAAGAGCCTTCGGGCTAGTTTTAAGAAAAGAGTTATAGCTTTCTAAAATGAAGCAAGCAAGAAAACTGAGATTTCCAAGATAGCCTTTGAGCTAACTTTTTTATCACTAATCTCAAATCACAGAAGAAGTATGTTTTGGGAGTAGTATTGAGCACCGAATTGGGGACGATCATTAGTTTAGATAACTCACATCTGCATAGAACCATGTAACCACCATGGGTAGAAAATGGTCATACATTATAGATGAACACTTTTCACAGTAGACTAAAGGATCCATTAGGCAGTTCAGGTCTTATATCTTTGGATGGGTATAGGATGCGCTGGCAGCATGAGGTAGATCGTTGTATCATCACTATAGCTCTTATGTGATGGTTGTCGGTTAGAGAAACTCCCAAAGAAGTTATTGTATTTTAATATACACAGTTATTTGTATTCTTACATATATCTCAGAGTTAATTGTATCTTTGCATACATACAGAGTTTACAACATGTTTTTAAACAATTTTTCTTTATAATGCAATTACTTTTAAATTTCTTTACATTGAAATTAGTCAGTTATGTTAAGTTTAGTTGAGCTAGGTAAGTTCTTCAGTTTCCTTCATATTATTTCTAGCCTATGTTGTTTAGCACTCCAACTCGCATACATTCAATGTACTAATGTCAGTTGGCCTGCATCTTATTATGATGCAGACGCAGATAATGAGGATAGGCATCCAGTGCATCGTTGATCCAGTGAGCAGCTCAGAGTTAGTTGGTAAGCTCTTTATCTTTTGGAGGACTCCTTTTATTGATTTTTGTCATATTTCAATTAATTTAGATATTGTGGGGCTTTTCCCAACATTCATCTTAGTTATTAAAGGCTTCATAGATAGTCACTTAGATGTTAGTCCTTTGGGTCTTTTCACTATTATTAATTTGTTAAGACTTGGGTTGCTATTTTTGGCCAAGTTGAATGTTTAATCTTAGAACATTCTCAGTTATTTTATTATTAAGTTCACTTAAGTGATACTATCTTCATGATTATGCATATTGACTCCCGTTGAATTAAGTAATCCAGACCAGGAGTTCGCTTGGGGACAACAATGGTCTGCGAGTGTTAGCCACGACCAGGGTGTAGGCTCGGGGCATGACAAACTTGGTTTCAGAGCACAAATTTTAAGAGTCCTAGGGAGTCTATGATATCATGTCTGTAGAGTCCTAATTTTCGGTGTAAAGTGCGCCACATATATAATTAGTAGGCTGCAACATTTAGGAACTATCTCAATTCTTTCACACTCTTTTCGTGTGTTAGAGTTTGATCTAAAAGTTCCCCTCTAATTCGTGATTGCGCGTGTTTTCAGATAATAATGCCTCAATGAAAAGCAGTCAGAGGTCGTCTAGCTAGGAGGAATGTTGAAGAGCCAGAGTTACCTAATGCACTTGAAGTGCAACCTCAAGGAAAGGTTACCAATGTTGAGTTTCGTGAAGCTATAAGGATGTTGAGCCAAGTTGTGACTAATCAGGTTGGTTATCAAAGAGGAGCTCGACAAGAAGAGGCTGACACTTTGAGGATTCGTGAGTTCTTGAGGATGAATCCTCAAAGTTTTACTGGTTTGAGCACAACACATAATCCCGAGAATTTCATTGATGAGTTGAAAAAGATGTTTGATGTGATGCATGTTGATGATACTCCGAGAGTTGAGCAAGTTGCATATCAAATGAAGAATGTTGCTACGACTTGATTTTATCAGTGGAAAGGGGGTATGTAACACCTCATATTCAAAACAGACCAGAAATCAGTTTTTCAGAATTTGCAGGTGTAATCTACAGTCACCATCTATGAACCATAGTCTAATCTACGACCCGTACTGTGGGTCCGTGGTCACCATTGTAGCCCTTCCAATACTCAACTCAAAAAATTGACTAAGTCTCGACCCATGGAAAAACCTATGGTCCGTAAGTCAGACCATAGTCCGTGGTCTGTGTCTGTGGATCAAGACCCCATTACCCAGCCTTTCACATGAACTACAGACGACCAGCATGGACCGTCGTTCGATCTACGGTTAGGCCTGACCGTAGGTGAAGGTTAGCAGTTAGTTAGGGAGCAATTGCTATTGGGTCAACTTCATATGGTCATTACTTTTAGCACAAAATGAATTAGGTGTCAGTTGACCTATGATATGATTGATAATTGAACCTCTTTCCAGGGCCACCGAGTTTTGTAAAATACAACCTCCAAGTAAACAGTTATGCCCATTTTAGTGAAGACCTGTCGAGCAGACCCAAACGACGGATCCAAATGATAGACCGTCGATTGAACGACAACCCATCAGTCCAGATCGTCAATTATTACGAGGCAATTATTTCAAGGGTCTTTTGGTCTTTTCCTAGTTCGTTTAACCCCTAATATAAGTCGTTTAATCCCTAAATCATGAGATTTTAGTCATTTTTAGCATACAAACATAATTAAAACTTACAAAAGTCAAAATCATTAATCAAAACATAGAAAATTAGAAGCAAGAGAAGAGAAAAAGGTCAAGAACCCTAGTTTAAGAACGCGGCAATATTCCATCAGTTTCATCCCCGTAATCTAATGATTTCTCTGTGGAATTCATCACCATGCATGTGGGATTTCACTAGTGGGTTCCTTTCACCCATTAGGTCCCTAGTTTTCAGTCAGTTTCTTGATTCCCTTATCATGATTAGACTTAGGGTTTCTAGAACTTCAGCAGATTACCATAAATTAGTTAGTTATATGTTCCAAATCAGGTTACCATGTTATTATTACTCAATTATTGCATGAATTTTAGAACCCTAGCTATGTATTTCTTTAGTTCTTGAATTACACATGATAGGTCAGATATTTCAGTTACTTAAGATATACATGCCTCAGTTATTAATGCATCATTATCAGATTAATTATTGCATTCTCAATTTTCATGTTAAGTTTTGAGCTATCCAGTATTTACAAAAATTCAGTCATAATATGTTAATCATTTAATTCATTGGGAGTAGCATAATATGGAGTTGGACTAGGGTTCAGCATACCCAAATAGTCCCTGAACTACTATCCAACTGGGTTGTAAGTCCCCTCTGTGGGCATCAGTTTAGTTATCACGCCAGCATGCCTCTATACCTCTGGCAGGGTATATTGGGTCCTCTCGATAGGGCGTATACATTGGACTCAATATTTAGCTCATGTGATTTTATTATCGGTTATTAGTAGCTCCCACATGTCAGTCAAACTCTATTGCATTGACCATAATTACAGTTCAATTAGTATTTAGTCTCAGCATGTTATAAATTTGGTCATTGCATCCAGTTAGCTCAGAATTCAGTATATCACGTTCGAAATATTATACTTGCTTTTGTGCTTGTTCAGTGATGTTTTATTTCGGTTTTACTTTATCTTACATGCTCAGTACCTTTCAAGTACTGACGCATACGTGTGCTACATCTTCTCGTGATGTAGGTTCAGGTTCTTAGCATCCAGATCGCACTTAGATTGATTCTCAATCTTCAGTTCAGCAGAATTAGTGGTGAGTCTTCATTCTCCGAGGACAATAGTCATGATTTATTTTTAGTATTTTAGTCCTTTAGTTTCAGTTTTTGCTAGACTTAGCTGGGGCCTGTCCCAACATTTCTAGTTAGTTAGAGGCTATTTTCAGACATAGTTAGTTCAGCTTAATATTGTGTTAATAACTTCTTTGTATTAAACTCATCAGTTTTCATATATCTCATATATAGCATATGTGTATTTCCCCATCTTTTCATTTTAATTATGATTTAGCTTCTGCATCACTTTATTATCTTTTGTATGATCATGATCATGCTAGGAAGGTTAGCTTGGGATCACTTGTGTTTCTAGGTCTCGTGTTCGTGTCTCGGGGGTAGAGTATGGTTCAAGAGTATGGGCTCAAGTTTAACTAACTCTCCAGGTATAATCCTCACATGTTGCAAACTCCAGGGATTAGATAAATAAGTTATTGTATGGAGTCTTATATTTAGTTAAAACGGAGTGCATAAATACTATCTTACTAGGAGATATGAACACCTCTAAGCTTATGACTCATGCTCAGTAGGTTGAGGTGGTAAGCTTAGGGAACATGCCAAAGAGAATAAGAAGGCTAGGATTGATAACTATGACTATTCTCAGCATAAATCGGGTGGTGGAAATCGCCTGCAGAGTCAGCAGAAATTTTCAACCCCAGCCCCTTCATCAACTAGTGTTCCATCCTCCAAGAACATGTATGATCAGAAGGTTAGGGTACCAGTCTAAGTCTTAGGGAAGTGTTTCAGGCACCAAGACTTACCCCACTTGACCTAAGTGTAGTAAGAACCATCTAGGTAAGTGTCTCGCAAGAAAGGAAGGATGTTTTGGATGCGGTCATTCTAGTCACAGGTTGAGGGATTGTCCTTCTAGACAGGGTCAAGGAGGTAGTAATGGTATAACTCAGTCTACAACTTCAGTAGCACAAGCAAGTCGCCCAACTCAGCAGGGTAACTCATCTGGTACAGATGGCGTTCAGCGCCAGAACATGTTATATGCTCTTCAGGATTGCCACGATTAGGAAGGTTCTTCGGATGTAGTCACTGGTACGTTATGAGTCTTTGACCTTGATGTTTATGCATTGTTAGATCCAGGGGTTACTCTTTCCATTGTAAATCCTTACATAGCAGTCCAAATTAGTGTTAGTTAGAACCTTTCTCAATCTCTACTCCAGTTGGTGGCCTAGTTATGTCTAGACGAGTATACATAAATTGCCTTGTCATAGTCTCTCAAAAAGTCACCTCATCAGATCTTGTAGAGTTAGAAATGGTAGACTTTGATGTCATTCTATGAATTGATTACAATCATGTTATGCCTTAGTCGATTGTAGAAATAAGATTATTCGTATTCAGTTTCCAAATGAATCTATCTTAGAATGGAAGGGTAGTAGCTTAGCACCTATGGGACGATCCATTTCTTACCTTAAGGCCAGAAAGATGATATCTGAGAGTTATCTTTATCATCTAGTTTGGGTTAAGTATTATAACTTTGAAACCCTAACTCTTGAGTCAGATCTAGTAGTCAGTGAGTTTCCAGAAGTGTTTCTAGAAGATCTTCCCGGAGACCCTCCCGAAAGGGAAATTGACTTTACAATCGATCTCCTTCCAGATACCCAGCCTATTTCTATTCCTCCTTACAGAATGACTCCAGTAGAGCTTAAGGAATTGACAGATCAGTTGAAAGGACTTTTAGATAAGGGCTTCATAGACCTAGTAGTTCACCATGGGTGCACCAGTGTTGTTCGTAAAGAAGAAAGATGGTTCTCTCAGAGTGTGCATTGATTATAGTAGTTGAACAAGGTCACAATAAAAAATAAGTATCCCATCCCCAGGATTGATGACTTGTTTGACCAACTTTAGGGTGCTAGTCATTACTCAAAGATAGACCTCAAATCAGGTTATCATCAACTTAGATTCAAAGATAGTGACATTTCAAAGACAGCCTTCTGGACTCAGTATGGTCATTATGAATTTGTAGTGTCGTTTGGACTAAAAAAAGCTCCTTCAACCTTCATGGATTTGATGAATAGAGTGTTGAAACAGTACTTGGACTTGCTCGTTATCGTCTTTATTGATGATATCCTCATTTACTCTAGGAATGAGGAAGAACATGCGAGTCATTTGAGAGTTGTTCTGCAAAATCTCAAAGATCGCCAGTTATTCACTAAGTTTAACAAATGTGAGTTATGGTTGTAATCTGTTGCTTTCCTTGGTCATATAATATCTAACGAGGGGATCCGAGTGGATTCGCAGAAGATAAAAGCAGTGAAACAATGGCCCAGACCTACCTCTGCTATAGATATCAGAAGTTTCTTAAGTCTAGCGGGTTATTATAGAAGGTTCATGGAAGGATTTTCATCCATTGCCTCACCATTGACTAGGTTGACTCAAAAGATGGTCAAGTTTCAACGGTCAGATGGTTATGAGAAAAGCTTTGCAGAATTGAAAACTAGAGTGACTACAACTTCTTTCTTGACTCTACCAGAGGGTTCAGATGGTTATGTGATCTATTGCGATGCACCCATAGTTGGCCTAGGTTGTGTGTTGATGCAGCGAGATAAGGTTATAGCTTATGCCTCTAGACAACTTAAGGTGCATGAGAAGAACTATCCAACTCATGACCTCAAGCTTGCAGCAATGGTGTTTGCATTCAAGATCTGGAGACACTACTTGTATGGTGTTCACGTAGATGTGTTCATTACCGTAAGAGCCTTCAATATGCTTTCACCCATAAGGAGTTGAAATTTCGCTAGAGAAGATGGCTTGAGTTCCTTAAGGATTATGATATGAGTGTGCATTACCATCCTGGTAAGGCGAATGTAGTGGCTGATGCTCTTAGCAGATTATCTATGGGTAGTGTAGCCCATGTTGAAGAAGAAAGAAAGGAACTAGTGAAGGATATTCACATGCTTGCTCGCTTGGGAGTTCGCCTTATGAGCATATCAAACATTGGTGTAATAGTTCAGAATGGGGCATAATCTTCTTTGGTAGTAGAGGTTAAGGAAAAGCAAGATAGTGATCCAATCTTGCTTGAACTTAAGGGTGCAGTCCATAATCATATAATGGAAGTTTTCTCCCAAGGAGAAGATGGTGTACTTCGCTACCAGGGTAGATTTTGTGTTCCTGATATGGTTGAGTTGAGACAATATATTCTTGATGAATCCCATAACTCCAGATATTATATTCATCCAGGTTCCACTAAGATGTACCGCGATATGCGGGAAGTCTATTGGTGGAATGGCATTAAGAGGGATATAGCACATTTTGTGAGTAAGTGCCCCAATTGCCGGCAAGTCAAGGTAGAACATCAAAAACCGTGGGGTATGACTTAAGAGATCGACATTCCTACTTGGAAGTGGGAAGTGATCAATATGGATTTCATCATAGGTTTACCTCGAACTCGCAGACAACATGACTCCATTTGGGTGATAGTTGATAGGATGACTAAGTCTTCTCGCTCTTTGGCGATTAAGAATACAAATTCGGTGGTGGAATATTCCAAGCTTTACATTAATTAAATTGTGAGGTTACATGGGGTTCCTTTGTCTATCATCTCAGATAGAGGTCCTCAGTTTACCTCTCATTTCTGGAAGTCATTTCAGAAGGGTCTTGGTACTCAGGTTAACCTTAGCACATCATTTCATCGGCAGACGGATGGACAGGAAGAACGTACCATTCAGACCCTAGAGGATATCGTGAGAGCTTGTGTGGTTGATTTCATTGGTAGTTAAGATGATCACCTTGCTCTTATTGAGTTCGCCTACAACAATATCTACCATTCCAGCATTCAGATGGCCCCTTATGAGGCACTATATGAGTGTAGATGTAGATCTCCTATTGGTTGGTTTGAAGTAGGTGAAGCAGCTTTGATAGGGCCAGATTCAGTCCTTTATGCTATTAAGAAAGTGCAACTCATTAGACATAGACTTAAGACAGTCCAAAGTCGAAAAAAATCTTATATAAATGTAAGGAGAAGGGAAGTAGAGTTCCAAGTTGAAGATTGGGTTTTCTTGAAAGGGTCACCTATGAAATGGGTGATGAGATTTGGCAAGAAAGGGAAGCTCAGTCCTAGATATGTAGGCCCTTACAAGATCTTGAAAAGGGTTGGCAAAGTGACATATGAGTAAGAGTTGCCAGCAGAACTAGCAGCAGTGCATCCAGTCTTCCACATCTCTCTCTTAAAGAAGTTTGTGGGTGATCCAGCCTCTGTAGTGCCATTAGAGTGTGTGACGGTGAAAGATAGTCTTTCTTATGAGGATGTACCAGTTGAGATTCTTGATCGTTAGGTTAGAAGGTTGAGAAACAAAGAAGTCGCTATAGTCAAGGTTCTGTGGAGGAGTCAGTTTATGGAGGGAGCTACTTGGGAAGCAGAAGCAGACATGAAAGCCAAGTATCCTCACCTCTTTCCTTCTGATTCCACTCCAGCTTGAGGTAATAGTTCCATGTAATGACCCTCTTTGTCGTTTTAGAAATTTTAACAATTATTTTTATATTGACCTTTTTAGTAGAGTTTATAAATAATTTATGACTTCTAAGAATGATTGACATGATTTTCAGATTTAATAAAGGATTATTTTATTTCTAAGAATAATGAAAAAAAGAAATAGAAAAGGAAATTAAATAAATAAAGAAAATAATAATAATAATAATAATAATAATAATAATAATAATAAAAGGGCAAAGTGCCCTAGTATGTTTGAAAGTCTCAGACGAGAGATTGAAAACAAAAAGAAAACTAACAGACCAAAAAAAAATATGCAAAAGAAGAAAAGAAAAAGAAGGGGGAAGAAAAAGGAAAAATGAGGAGAAAAAATGATATTTTCATCTTAAGGCGTAAAGGTAATATTCTCATTCTTTCTATTAAGTTTTTATGTAATTAAGAGTAGATTTTTAAATTAAAATGTGTATAATTTATTCTAATATGTGAACTTGAAAATATGCATATATGTTCTAATGAAATTAGTGATTATTCTTATTATTATAATCATGGATGGTTGGGGGGAGGTGGGGGTGATACGCTCAAATTACACCTTCCTAAAGAAGTATAAGTGGTCGTATCAAGTAAAGAACCCAACAAGTAGGTTGGGGTCGATCCCACGAGGAAAATAGTTTAGACTTAACTTCAATGTACAATTACGTTTATTTTGTCAAGTTCTTTCCGAAAACAGGTAATTAAAGAGGGGGGTTTGTGAAACAAAAGTGTTTAATTATTTCTAAGTAAAACAAGTAGCAAGAGTGAAACTTTAGTGTTTATCAAGTTGTGAGAGAAACTAGGGTGTAAGTGTTTCCCATAGGTTCATAATGCGGTAATCCTAGCTATAACAATTCTTTCCTAGTGTTTTGTATGCAAGTGGAAAGTTAGGTATCTTTAAATCCTTGGTTCGATATTTAGAGAATTTCACCCCGTACCTTGGTCCGGCTACGTGTGTCTAAGTTACTAACCCTTACCTTTACTTCATATTAAGCATCATATTCGATGTATGGCTTAGTTATTACTTCACACCAATTGAAACTATCCTATTAGATAGTATCCCACTAAATCTATGTTGATAATTCTTTTCCTATTAACTACCCCCTTGGTCCGGCAAGTAGAAATAAGGCGAGTTCTAACGTGTGCACTCGTTAAAAAGACTTCTAAGCGAAAGAATTATCAATGCATGCAAGAACCTATTTGAGAATTGTTATTTAGCTAGTTTTACTTTGTTAATCACCCATGGTTCCCACAACCCTAGTTGTGGATTTTGTTACCCATGCCTAGAAAAACACAATTCATAGTTGATAAACATACTTTGACAAATTCGAAGAAAATCCAGAAATTCAACTTGAAACAACAAAAATCACTTGAAACCAATTTCGGAAACTTGAATTATTGCCCAAGTTGCAAAACAAATCTCCAAGAACAAAACTATGAAAATAGTAAAAGAATCCAACCCCAAAAACGAGGTTTTACACCCTATTTATAAAAACATTGTCCTAAAATAAAAGGAAAACAAATAAGGAAAGTTTGTCCAAAAAATCGGCTTCAATCGACGACCCCTAAAGACGGTCCGTCGATCAAACGACCGACCGTCGACTTCCTCCGTAACTCCAGACTTAGCATTTTACTTCAGCCTTCACTTTGCATCTTCTCTGAACCAATCGACGGACCAACAGCACGGTCCGTCAATTCACCTATGGTCCGTCGATGCTTCTCGTTGTTCCATACTTAGCTTTTCTTCAACATCGGGTACTGGTACATTCTCTGATCAGATCGACGATTTAATAGGATGATCCGTCAATCAATCGACGGACTGTTGATCCTTCCGTAGCCCCACACTTCGTCAGAATTCCCCGAGTTGCTACCAGATGCCTGAACCTCCAATCGAAGGTCACCACTTATGGTCCGTCGATGGAGATGGCCTTCGTGGGTCACTTTCTACACTAAATCTCCACAGCCTTCTGCGTTCTAGTTTTGGACAACTTTCCTGTAAAACAAAGATACAAACATATTAAAATTACTACAAAAATGCTCTAGACACACACCAATCATAAGGAAAATTCATTGAAAGTAACGTGAAACCACGGTACATCAACACCCTCAACTTAAATTCGTTGTTTGTCCTCAAGCGACGCACTATGACTCAACACAATATTTTGTACACAAGTATCCTCTTTTAAGCTTTCGCGATCACATGACTATCAATCCCAACTTTCTCATTGCTTTAGTGCATGTTTCTACTCTTAGGCTTGATAGGTTTACTCATGTGGATCAGACCATGACACAGACTCACCATGCACCGACACCTCTACTCTTTTATCTCTCGCCAAGGTACCAAATCTCCGATATTGCAACTAGTGCCCTCACTTCAAAAATAATATCCTCTTTTTTTCGCACAGTGATTTCAACTTTGAGTATAAGGATCATTATTCAACACTCACACTCAAAACAACTTCACACCTAGTTGCTACTTGTCGCCATAGGCTTGCCCTTATTTTCACTGCTTAAGTTCACCATATTACTCTTAGGATCACGATAGGACTTCCTTGGCTAGTAACGTAGGCTAAGGGTCAGGTATGGTGCATATGGGTACATTTTAGTGACTTGTTGCCCTCCTTGACGTTACGGCTAAGCGTCCTACCTCTTTCCTCATCTATTATGCCCTACTTTTTCTTTTCTTGTAATCTTTGCCTTGTTTACTCCTTTCTTTCTCTTTTGTGGAGGTGACTCTTACTTCTTTTTCTTCAACACTCTTTTTCTCTTTTTTTTTCTTTTTCTCATTGTTTAATCTCTTTCTTTATTTTTCTTTCTTTACTCAATTTACAATTTTGACTGAGTCACTTCTCTTATTCACTGTTTCTTTTATTTTCCACATTACTCTTTTCATTCCCACTTTTCGGGACATCACTCATAATAGCCACCCTCAACTTATGTCTTTGCCATGAGTTGAGGTACACAATACCCAAGGTAGGTTAGGGCCAAGACGAGGTCAGTTTCTGCATTAGCCACCCTCAACTTATGCTTTTGGCTTTAGTTGAGGTGCACATGTCCAAGGAGGGACCAGGGCCAACACATTATACCCCGTGAAGATGAGTTGATGTAGAAAAGAAAGGTCTATTTTAAGCTCAAAATATTTGGATCAAAAAGGGATAACAATTTCATTTGGTCTTCTTTGTTTTAGACTAGATATTCGCTAATTTGAACAAGGGCATATGATCTTTTCCTAAATATCTAACACAGATTCCTTTTGCAGGACTAACCGGGCAAGTTCTAGCTAGGTACCAACAGTGGAACAATCAAATTTCCTCACACTCTCTTGACACCTCGTTACCCTATCAGATTATCAGACACCTAGTTTGAGTGTTAGATTGAGGGCTATGCAGTGGTGCATCTCTATGTCATGATTAGAGACAACACATTCAACTTCTTTACACCTATTCATGCAAGCACTTTCTTAGAACGGAATATCATTTAAGTTTATCCATCATGCTTCATATTTCACTTTCATACTGTGTACAAGTTACGACATGCCGATTCAACAGTAAAATAAGCAGTCTTTTTGGGGCAAAAGAACACAGGCAAGAAAACCCCTAAGAGAGGACCGTGAGTTGGGCTACTCAGACTTCACCCTATCACTCACTTTCCATTTACCCGACCCCCAACAAAAAAACATGCAATTGTCCCAATGCAGAAGAAAATATAAAAACAAGGTGGTAGGTGAAGCAAACCTGAGGCGCATAGCGGCAAACATCAACAAGCAGGCGGGTCCGCTTTCCCGAAACCCGCACCTTCAATAGTAGGGACACTCTCAGTGGTGCCCACAACAATATATGCACCCTCAGTGGTGCTCCCCTTAACAGCCTCCAATCTGGAACTAGACGCCCCAGCACATAACTCTCGAGCCTTCATCTGCCGGGCCTCCTCATCAACCAAAGAGGATCTCCTCGCAGCCTCCATATCCGTCCGCTCCTTCTTCCTAGCACAAGCATCCTCACTCTCACTGGTGCAACTGGAACGGTGCCTCTTGGCACGCTCACGTGGCTTAGGCGGCGGTGCAGTGGTGGTAGTGAACAATGCATCAAGCACTGTGTCTTCCGCAAGCTCCACAGGTGCGGTCTCAGGCTCGGGTCCCCTCATCTCAAGTATACCATCAACATCGGCCCGCAGACTCGCCACAGCGTCCCAAAAAGTCGTCAAATCAATGGTGGGGGCTGGGCGTGCTAGGACTCTCAACTCAAATGCATCGAGGCGTTGGTGGACTGCCTAAATCTTCCGCTCTGTCTACTAAGCTACCTTCTTCTCAATCCGGTCCTCAGCCTCGGCAATGGACTTCTGCATCCAAGGCTGGATATGGTGCAGCAAGGTAGCCATCTGGGCCTCTAACATCTGGATCCTAGCAATCGAGACTAGTGTTGCTGATGGAGGAGTAGACTGGGAGGAACTGGGTGCCCTACTAGTGCCAGGGGCAGACTCAACCGGGGTGGTATCCGTGGGCTCAGAAGCGGCATGATCAGCCCCTTGGGCTAACTCCACCGTCTCCGCCAAGTTCTCACTCAGCGGCTGCAAATCAACTCGAGGCCCTCTCCGTGGTGCCGCCATATTAGCCTCATCTCTGATAAGACTGATATCTACATTCTCGGTGGTGTACAGAGGACCTCACAATGCCAAATGGGCACTCCAGCACCCCTGCATAGCTGAAAAATCATGCAGACGAAAGGGTAAGTGTTAGAGTGCTTAAAAGCCCTCTCATGTATAACGAAGATCAACAACTTGGCGAAGTCGATCTCGAACCCTGCTACCAGTGCTTCTACAATGACCGTTTTATCCCAAGTGAGGATGCTATATGCTGCGGTGGGGGATAGGCAGTGGCGGACTAACAGCCAAAAGAACTTGGCCACGAAAGTGAGGTTGGCCTTCTTGATAAGGCCTTTGGGGTGTAACACCCAATTTGCTCCCTCTCCATCAACGAACAGATGTTGTGCAAGCCACCTCTTGGTGGACTCTCTCTGCTCTCTGGTGCGCTGAAATTGGCCACTCTTGACCAAGCCCTATCTGTAATCAAACTCTGGGGTAAGGGGAGCCCACGTAGCCTCCGTAGTCGTGCCATACATAAAACTGCGGATGGTAGTGGGAGAAATGTCCACCCGGCAGCCTCTTACCACAACCTCTGTGAGTAGGTCATGTTTGGAGGGCTGCGACCGCCTGTCCAAATCACCTCGGAGAGTCGCCGCGTATGAAGCGTAGAACTCTCGCACCATCTCCTCACTATAGGACCCCACACTCCTTGCCATCTGCTCGAGCCTGTGGCGGGTAAATAAGCCATGCACCTCAAGGACTATGTGCAGGCAACCTGCAAGAACATGCCGCTCGACTATCACCAACCGAGTCATCACCCCCTTATCATTCAACATCTTGGCATCCCTGTAGACCTGGTACTGGACATCTACGCACCATCGGTTAGGCTCATCAGAAACCGGTGCAGAGACCTCATGCTGGGGTGCTGGAGCAGACTCCGAACTCTGGGCCTCATCATACGAGGCATGGTGGGCAAGTACATCTGGGAGAGTGTCTCCCTTTGATTCGGAACCGGAGGTAATGGCCTCATTCGACCCTGTAGAGTGGGACAACTCAGAATCGGAAGCCTCTTTGGAGCGAGACACTCCTTGAGAACCCGAGGCAGACCCATACGGTGTGCCGGTCAGTGTGCGCTCCTCATCAGACTGGGAGGCAGTGACTATGCCGGACGCCACCTTCTTAGGCGTGCCCCGAGTGGCTCTAGCATCTGGTGTTGGGTCTGGGTGCCTGGGGGCACGTATTCTGGATCCCGCTCATCATCGAACGAGCAATAAACTACTGGGATGGTGCCACGAACTAGGATATACCCTTGGAATAGACGATGTCTGGTTTTGGGGCCATCAGTACCTGAAAAGCAAGTTATTAGTCTCCTTGTAATCAAACTACACAGGCAACATAATCAAAACAGAGCCTTGATACAAAAGACACAGGCTGATGCAGAATTGCATAACTGGGAGACGGCAGTATCGACGGCCCGTCGATGAAACGATGGCCCGTCGATAGTGTCCATCGGTAGACACATAAGCAAATTTGAAAAGTCTTCATTCTATAGACCTCTTAGTTAGAAATGATGGACGTGCAGAACGGCCCATCGATCAATCGACGGATCGTAGTCCACTTACATTGTCAGACACTTAGAATTTTTCAGAATATCTCAGAAATCAAAGTTTCAGTTAGAAACGACGGACATGCAGAACGGACCGTCGTTCAATCGATGGACCGTAATCCACTTCCGTCATTCCAAAGTTCAGCATTTTAGAATTTATCCATCGACGGTCCGTCGATTAGCCGACGGTCCGTAGACGGGGTCTCATGTTGTTGTTCAGAGACACGTTTCAGGGTTTGGTTTTAAACACACATTTTGACAATCTTAAGGAAGTCACAAGTTCACCCAACACATAATAACAAGCATAAGACCAATTCGTCATCCTTAGTCTTCGATTTCGCAAATTACGAACACGGATTCTATGAGACTATCAAACCCTAAGTCGGAAAATCAATAATCAAATTGACTTAACACAGATTCTACCCCTGACCCATTCACTTTCTATCATTCTAAGGGACATAGAACCCATAATTTACTAATTTTAACATGCAAATTTGTCCCTAAGTCAAGACCCACATATAATTTATTTGTTTCCAAAAGCAAATGAACGAGAATTCATTAAGCAGAGGGAAATGAAATACCTGTAAATTTTAGTGGAGTGAATGAGTGGGTGATCTTGCAACAACTAACCTACGTGCCTGCCTTTGAACACCGACCGGAGAAAACAAAGGAGACGGAGTAGAAACTAGGGGATTAGGGTTTTGGGATTTCTGTGATTTTGGGATATGTGGAGATTTGGAAGAAAATGGAAGGGAGTGATTGTGGGAGTTAATGGAGAAAGAAGTGAATGAGGGGAGGGAAACGGTTGGGAGGGAATTTGAAAAGATGTGGGAAGGTAACTGAATAGTTTTATTTTAATATAGTCGGTCGGGTCGGGTCACTGATTTTTGTGAACTGACGATGCCACGTCGACGGTCTGTAAGTCAGTACCGTCGATTTGACACAAATTTAGATTAGAGTTTAATACATACCTGGACTCTATGGTCCTTCGATTGAACGACGGCCCGTAGGTTGGTCCGTAGATCAGTGCACCAGACCAATTTTTGCAGAATTATTGGGTTTGGTCCCTGCACATTGAACATCCATTAAGCTATTTTTATTGTGTTTTTTTGGACACTTTTAAGACACGGACTCTAAACTACTCTCTACCCAACATACAAAAAAAATTAACACATGACGATGAGTAAAACTAAAATGAAACAAGAGAATGCAACTATTCCTACAAAGAAAAGAAAAACCTATTGTTGGCTAGAGGATACACCTTGGGTTGCCTCCCAAGAAGCGTTTGATTTAATGTCGCGGGACAAAGCATGACCCTTGATTACTCAGATTTCATCAAGGTCATATGCTTCAACCACTTCATGAACAGCCTCCGCATGCCCTAGGTAGATCTTGATTCTTTGCTCATTGACCGTGAACCTTGTACCCTATTTATTCTCCAACTCAACCGCTCCAGATGAGAGTACTTTAGTAATAAGGAATGGCCCAGTCCACTTGGACTTGAGTTTGCCCGGAAACAAGCGTAACCTAAAGTTGAATAGAAGTACCAAGTCCCCAACCGCAAATTCTCGCTTCTCAATCTTTTGGTCATGGTACTTTTTCATCTTCTCTTTGTAGATGGCTGAACTTTCATATGCTTTTAGGTGAAACTCATCAAGCTCATTCAACCCGTTAAGTCTCTGTTCCAGTGCTTCATTCCAATCCATCTTCAGTTTTTTTATCGCCCACATGGCCTTGTGCTCTAACTCAACTGGCAAGTGACAAGCCTTCCCATATACAAGTTGGTATGGAAACATACTTATGGGGGTCTTCTATGCAGTCCGATAGGCCCAAAGAGCATCATCAAGCCTCCTTGACCAATCCGTTCTATTGGCATTCACCATTTTCGACAGGATCTGCTTGATTTTTCTCTGTTGGACACCTCAACTTGTCCACTAGTCTGTGGATGGTACGGAGTGGCTACATTGTGGTGAACCCCATATTTCTCCAATAGCCCTTTGAACAACTTATTGCAAAAGTGAGATCCCCCATCACTAATAATGGCCCTAGGTGTGCCAAATCTTGAGAAATGTTCTTTTTCAAGAACGCGGTGACACTCTTCCTCTCGTTTTTGGCAAGTGTTATGGCTTCCACCCATTTTGACACATAGTCCACCGCCACAAGTATATATTTCATCCCATGAGAACTCACAAATGGGACCATAAAATTAATGCCCCATACATCAAACAACTCAATCACTAAAATGGGGTTTAAAGGGAGATCTTGCCTTTTCGAAATTCTTCCATCTCTTTGGCACCTATCACATGACTTGGCGAACTCATGAGCATCTTGGTGAATGGTTGGCCAATAGTACCCACACCGCAAAATCTTATGGACAGTCCGGATGTCACTATGATGCCCACCCACAGGCGAGGAGTGGCATGCCTCCAAAACACTTAGCATCTAAACTTACGGCACGCAACGGCGAATAAACCCATTGGTACAACTCCGGTATAAGTAAGGCTCATCCCAAAAGAACTTTTTCACATCATGCATGAACTTTTTCCTCTGATGGAACGACAAGTCCGATGGGACTATATCAGTAGCCAGATAATTTGCAAAATTGACGAACCACGGAATCAAGTCATGAGAGGCGGCCAATACATGCTCATCAGGGAAGGTATCATCAATTTTCGCCTTTTCACCCAACTCTCGTATAGCGTCATCTTCCAATCTGGACAAGTGATTGGCAACTTGATTTTCGGTCCCTTTTCTATCTTTCACTTCAAAATCAAATTCTTGCAATAGTAGCACCCATCTAATCAACTTTGGTTTCGCATCTTTCTTTGACATCAAATACCTCAAAGCCCAGTGGTCAGTATGCACTATGACTTTCGTGCTAAGCAAATAGGAGAGAAATTTTTCGAAAACAAATACCACCGCAAGGAGCTCTTGTTCAGTCACAGTGTAGTTCTTTTGTGCTTCTTTTAGGGCCTTACTTGCATAATAGATGGGGTGAAGGATTTTATCCCTTCTTTGCCCCAATACTACATCAAGAGCAACACTACTAGCATCACACATCACCTCAAATGGCTTGCTCCAATCTGGGGAAATAATTATGGGTGCAGACACCAACTTCTCCTTCAACTCTCTGAAAGCCTTCAAACAGGATTCATCAAAATAGAATTTACATTCCTTCTCAAGGAGCTTATGCAGAGGATGTGCAATTTTTGATAAATCCTTAATAAACCTCCGGTAGAAGCCCGCATGTCCTAGAAAACTTACCCTTTACAGAGATGGGTGGAGGAAGTTTCTCTATTACCTCAACTTTTGCTCGATCAACCTCTATCCCCTTCTCTGAGATGCGATGGCCCAATATTATACCCTCTAAAGTGACATTTTTCCCAGTTTAGCACAAGATTACAATCTTCACATCTTTTGAGAACCTCGGCCAAGTGACTCAAACACCGATCAAAGGAGTCACCAACAACTGAAAAATCATCCATGAACACCTCAATAGTGCCCTTTACCATATCGGAGAATATAGATATCATACATCTCTGAAAGGTAGCCAGTACATTACACAACCCAAAAGGCATCCTCTTGAATGCGAACGTCCCATAAGGGGCAAGTAAAGATGGTTTTTTCTTGATCCTACGGTGCAATAGAAATCTGATTATAACCCGAATAGCCATCCAGAAAACAATACTATCATTTTCCTGCGAGTCTATCTAACATCTGATCCATGAAAGGCATAGGAAAATGGTCCTTCTCAGTCCATACATTCAACTTTCGGTAATACATACAAACTCTCCATTAGGTCACCGGCCTCATTGGAACAAACTCATTCTTCTCATTAGGACCTACTGTCGTTCCCCCCTCTTTGGGCACACACTGAACAAGGCGTACCCAACTACCATCTGCGATACGGTATATTACTCCGTCATCCAACCACTTAATAATCTCCTTCTTCACTACCTCTTGCATAGGTGGATTCAAACATCTCTCGTGCTCAATACTTGGTTTGTGATCGAGCATTAGTTTGATTTTGTGTGAACAAATAACGGGAAGGATCCAATAATGTCCGCAATAGTCCAACCAATGTCTCGTTTGAACCTCTTCAAAACTTCCACCAAACACTCTACTTGTTGCACATTCAAATACGACGCAATCATTATCGGCAAACTGTTATCTCTTCCCAAGAATAAATGTACATACCTCAGATGATGTGGTAGAGCCTTAAGCTCTAATTTTGGAGCCTCCTCAATAGATAGTTTCGCTGGTGGATACTCGCGATGCTTCATATCTAACTCCAATCTCTTTAATTTGAACCAATATTCACCTCGTTCAAGTGCCGCAACCAAAGACCCATACTCTTCAATACCATCACTGTCAAAATTCATGATCATTGCCGCTAGTGCCTCAACACCAAGGCGCTATTCAATTTGCACCTCAGATGTGCTCTTAACCCTGTAAGATATAGCAGATACCGTTTGGAGCTCACCACTCTGCTTCATGGACCTACAAATGTTGAATGTTCCTTCTTCATTATTTAATAGAAACTTTATATGCCCTTTCTCCATATCAACCAAGGCGCGCCACTAGCAAGGAACGGCCTCCTAAGAATAATAGGGACCTCAAAGTCCACCTCACAGTCTAGAATCACAAAATCGGTCAGAAATATAAATGACTCCACCTTCACGAGCACATCATGGAGTATCCCAATGGGCTTCTTCACCGTTCGATCGGCCATCAGAAACCGCATTGCTGTGGGCTTTGGGTCACCCAAACCCAACTTCTTATAAATGGAGAGAGGCATGAGATTTATGCTTGCACCTAAATCACATAGTGCTTTAGCAAAGTGCAATAATCCGATTGTACATGGAAGAGTGAAAGCGCCCGGATCCTCCTTATTTTGCACAAGAGACCTTGTAGCAATAGCACTACAATGCTGCATTCGGTCATTATCCTCAAAACTTACCGATCTCTTCTTTGTAACCATATTCTTCATGAACTTGGCATACCCGGGCATTTGTTCCAGAGCTTCTATCAAAGGGACATTGAGTGAAAGTTGTTTAAATATAGTGATAAAATGTCGGTATTTACCATCTTCAGTCTTCTTCACCAATCTCTGAGGGAATGGTGGTGGTGGTCTAGGAATGGGGATCACTTTTTGGGGTACCTCCGCTTCTTTCACTGCTTTGTCCACCAATTCACCACTAGTTTCAACTACCACTTCATCATTTATCACCTCATCTTCTACTACCGACGGCATAGGTGGATCCGATGGTTTGCTTACCTCCTCGAGTAGTGACCGCCATGCAATGTCCATCATTCTTTGGGTTTTGAATGGTGTTACTAGGAAGAGTGCCCGGTTGACGTGGGTTCACAGTAGTAGACAATTAGGTCATTTGTAACTCAAGATGCTTAATAGAAACCGCATGTGCATCTACCTTTTGCCCGATATTGGCCAAATCACGCCTTAATTCCTTGGCGTGCTCATCACTAGCATCAAACCCCCTCATCATTTTCTGCAACATATCTTCAACTCGCACCATACTACCTCCACCATCCCTAGGAGCAACTTGCCGATTTTGAGGCGGAACCTAGGGCCCACTTTGATCGTTTCTGTTACCATAGTTACCCCGGTTGAAGTTGTTGTCGCGGTTGTAGTTTCCATATGGAACATAATGGCCCTCTCTTTTGTAATTCCCATAGCTCCGACCTTGATTTCCTTAACCTTGGCACCAATTCTCCTGATTGGAGCCTTGGGCGTTTGGTCAGAAACCCCCCGTCTGCTCATTCACTACATAAGTATCCTCTTCATAGTAGTAGTCATCCACTGGCGGTGGTGGTTTAGTCAAGTAGTTCACCACATTTACCTTTTCTGCACCCCAGTGACTTGTTTCAATACCAACCCGAGCTCAGTTCTCATGTTAGCCATCTCTTCACGAATCTCATCGGCGGCTGAATTGTGTGTAGCTTGCACTGCAAAGGTGTTTCTCCCAGTGTCCGACTTTCTATTGCTCTAAGCTTTATTGTTGCGGGAGATTTTCTCCAATTTCTCTGCGATCTCTGCATAAGTGCACTCACCATAAGAACCACCCGCAATGGTATCAAGCACTGCCTTATTATTATCATCTTGACCCTGATAGAAGTATTGTTTTAATGACTCATCATCAATGCGATGGTTTGGGACACCTCTCACGAATGCAGTAAATCTATCCCAAGAGCTACTCACCGACTCCCCAGGCAATGCCACAAAGTTGTTCACTCTATCTTTTTGTTTGAGCTTTCTGGACACCGGGTAATACCATGCTAGGAACACATCCCTTAACTGATCCCAAGTATAGATAGAATTATAGGGCAACTCAGTGAACCATATCGCGGCCTCTTCCGTCAGTGAAAGAGGGAACACTCTTAACCCGATGACGTTCATGTCCAAATCCGTCCTCCCTACACAACTCTTGCACACCGACCTCAGTTTGGCGATGTGAGCGTATGGATCCTCAGATGGTAGCCCTGAAAACAAACCCCTTGCGGTGAGCATCTGTATCAAGCTACTAGTTACCACGAATGTGTGACCCTGTGGTAGAGGAGGTAGGACAAGAGGCCTATCAGAATAAGTGATGTTCACGTTGCCCCTATAGAACTCTTGAGGGCGTGGGACGGGAGGTTGCATCCTCAAAGCATCATCTAGTGGATTATCCGCAACCACTTAATTATGAGCTTCAACCGGTGGTGGAGGCTGACGATTGATCCCATCAACAGGATTAGCAGGGTTTTGTTGATTATTCATTCTGTGGAGTTTCTGGTTCAGTTCAGGATCGTATGGAAGTGTTGGTTCTCCTCGGCTCCATGTACTTGGCATACACTAGAGCCATACCTGAGAGAAACAAAAACAAAATAAAAATTAGGAAATTGTTGACTAAAATTCGATAATGTTATTAAAGTTAATCTAAAAGCCACTTTCCCCGGCATGGCGCCAAAATTTGATACGCTCAAATTACACCTCCCTAAAGAAGTATAAGCGGTCGTATCAAGTAAACAACCCAACAAGTAGGTTGGGGTCAATCCCACGAGGAAAATAGTTTAGACTTAACTTCAATGTACAATTATGTTTATTTTGTCAAGTTCTTTCCGAAAACAGGTAATTAAAGGGGGGGAGGGGGTTTGTGAAACAAAAGTGTTTAATTATTTCTAAGTAAAACAAGTAGCAAGAGTGAAACTTTAGTGTTTATCAGGTTGTGAGAGAAACTAGGGTGTAAGTGTTCCCCATAGGTTCATAACGCGGTAATCCTAGCTATAACAATTTTTTCCTAGTGTTTTGTATGCAAAGTGGAAAGTTAGGTATCTTTAAATCCTTGGTTCGGCATTTAGAGAATTTCACCCCGTATCTTGGTCCGGCTACGTGTGTCTAAGTTACTAACCCTTACCTTTACTTCATATTAAGCATCATATTCGATGTATGGCTTAGTTATTACTTCACACCAATTGAAACTATCCTATTAGATAGTATCCCACTAAATCTATGTTGATAATTCTTTTCCTATTAACTACCCCCTTGGTCCGGCAAGTAGAAATAAGGCGAGTTCTAACGTGTGCACTCGTTAAAAAGACTTCTAAGCGAAAGAATTATCAATGCATGCAAGAACCTATTTGAGAATTGTTATTTAGCTAGTTTTACTTTGTTAATCACCCATGGTTCCCACAACCCTAGTTGTGGATTTTGTTACCCATGCCTAGAAAAACACAATTCATAGTTGATAAACATACTTTGACAAATTCGAAGAAAATCCAGAAATTCAACTTGAAACAACAAAAATCACTTGAAAACGGATTTCGTAAACTTGAATTATTGCCCAAGTTGCAAAACAAATCTCCAAGAACAAAACTATGAAAATAGTAAAAGAATCCAACCCCAAAAACGAGGTTTTACACCCTATTTATAAAAACATTGTCCTAAAATAAAAGAAAAACAAATAAGGAAAGTTTGTCCAAAAAAACGGCTTCAATCGACAACCCCCAAAGACGGTCCGTCGATCAAACGACGGACCGTCGACTGCCTCCATAAGTCCAGACTTAGAATTTTTCTTCAGCCTTCATTTTGCATCTTCTCTGATCCAATCTACGGACAAACAGCACGGTCCGTCAATTCACCTACGGTCCATCGATGCTTCTCGTCATTCCATACTTAGCTTTTTTTCAACATCGGGTACTGGTACATTCTCTGATCAGATCGACGATTCAATAGGACGGTCCGTCGATCAATCGACGGACCGTTGATCCTTCCGTAGCCCCACACTTCGTCAGAATTCCCCGAGTTGCTACCGGATGCCTGAACCTCCAATAGAAGGTCACCACTTATGGTTCGTCGATGGAGATGGCCTTCGTGGGTCACTTTCTGCACTAAATCTCCACAGCCTTCTGCGTTCTAGTTTTGGACAACTTTCCTGCAAAACAAAGATAGAAACATATTAAAATTACTACAAAAATGCTCTAGACACACACCAATCATAAGGAAAAATCATTGAAAGTAACGTGAAACCACGGTACATCAACACCCTCAACTTAAATTCGTTGTTTGTCCTCAAGCGACGCACTACGACTCAACACAACATTTTGTACACAAGTATCCTCTTTTAAGCTTTCGCGATCACATAACTATCAATCCCAACTTTCTCGTTGCTTTAGTGCATGTTTCTACTCTTAGGCTTGATAGGTTTACTCATGTGGATCAGACCATGACACAGACTCACCATGCACCGACACCTCTACTCTTTTATCTCTCGCCAAGGTACCAACTCTCCGATATTGCAACTAGTGCCCTCACTTCAAAAAAAATATCCTTTTTTTTTCGCACAGTGATTTCAACTTTGAGTATAAGGATCATTATTCAACACTCACGCTCAAAACAACTTCATACCTAGTTGCTACTTGTCGTCATAGGCTTGCCCTTATTTTCACTGCTTAAGTTCACCATAATAGACTCTTAGGATCACGATAGGACTTCCTTGGCTTGTAGCGTAGGCTCAGGGTCAGGTATGGTGCATATGGGTACATTTTAGTAACTTGTTGCCCTCCTTGACGTTACGGCTAAGCGTCCTACCTCTTTCCTTATCTATTATGCCCTACTTTTTCTTTTCTTGTAATTTTTGCCTTGTTTTCTCCTTTCTTTCTCTTTTGTGGAAGTGACTCTTACTTTTTTTTCTTCAACACTCTTTTTCTCTTTTTTTTTCTTTTTTTTTCTTTTTCTCATTGTTTAATCTCTTTCTTTATTTTTCTTTCTTTACTCAATTGACAATTTTGACTGAGTCACCTCTTTTATTCACTGTTTCTTTTATTTTCCACATTACTCTTTTCATCCCCACTTTTCGGGACATCACTCATAATAGCCACCCTCAACTTATGTCTTTGCCATGAGTCGAGGTACACAATACCCAAGGTTGGTTAGGGCCAAGAAGATGTCAGTTTCTGCATTAGCCACCCTCAACTTATGCTTTTGGCTTAAGCTGAGGTGCACATATCCAAGAAGGGACCAGGGCCAACACATTATACGCCGTGACATTCCAAAGACAGCCTTCTAGACTCAGTATGGTCATTATGAATTTGTAGTTATGTCGTTTGGACTAAAAAAAACTCCTTCAACCTTCATGTATTTGATGAACAGAGTGTTCAAATAGTACTTGGACTTGCTCGTTATCGTCTTTATTGATGATATCCTCATTTACTCTAGGAATGAGGAAGAACATGCGAGTCATTTGAGAGTTGTTCTGCAAAATCTCAAAGATCGTTAGTTATTCACTAAGTTTAACAAATGTGAGTTATGGTTGTAATCTGTTGCTTTCCTTGGTCACATTATATCTAGCGAGGGGATCCGAGTGGATTCGCAGAAGATAAAAGCAGTGAAACAATGGCCCAGACCTACCTCTGCTATAGAAATCAGAAGTTTCTTAAGTCTAGCGGGTTATTATAGAAGGTTCATGGAAGGATTTTCATCCATTGCCTCACCATTGACTAGGTTGACTCAAAATATGGCCAAGTTTCAACGGTCAGATGATTATGAAAAAAGCTTTGCAGAATTGAAAACTAGATTGACTACAACTTCTGTCTTGACTCTACCAGAGGTTTCAGATGGTTATGTGATCTATTGCGATGCACCCATAGTTGGCCTAAGTTGTGTGTTGATGCAGCGAGATAAGGTTATAGCTTATGCCTTTAGACAACTTAAGGTGCATGAGAAGAACTATCCAACTCATGACCTCAAGCTTGGAGCAGTGGTGTTTGCACTCAAGATCTGGAGACACTACTTATATGGTGTTCATGTAGATGTGTTCACTACCGTAAGAGCCTTCAGTATGCTTTCACCCATAAGGAGTTGAAATTTCGCTAGAGAAGATGGCTTGAGTTCCTTAAGGATTATGATATGAGTGTGCATTACCATCCTGGTAAGGCGAATGTAGTGGCTGATGCTCTTAGCAGATTATCTATGGGTAGTGTAGCCCATGTTGAAGAAACAAGAAAGGAACTAGTGAAGGATATTCACATGCTTGCTCGCTTGGGAGTTCGCCTTATGAGCATATCAGACATTGGTGTAATAGTTCAGAATGGGGCATAATCTTCTTTGGTAGTAGAGGTTAAGGAAAAGCAAGACAGTGATCCAATCTTGCTTGAACTTAAGGGTGCAGTCCAAAATCAGATAGTGGAAGTTTTCTCCCAAGGAGAAGATGGTGTACTTCGCTACCAGGGTAGATTTTGTGTTCCTGATATGGTTGAGTTGAGATAACATATTCTTGATGAATCCCATAACTCCAGATATTATATTCATCCAGGTTCCACTAAGATGTACCGCGATATGCGGGAAGTCTATTGGTGGAATGGCATTAAGAGGGATATAGCACATTTTGTGAGTAAGTGCCCCAACTGCCGGCAAGTCAAGGTAGAACATCAAAAACCGTGGGGTATGACTTAAGAGATCGACATTCCTACTTGGAAGTGGGAAGTGATCAATATGGATTTCATCACAGGTTTACCTCAAACTCGCAGACAACATGACTCCATTTGGGTGATAGTTGATAGAATGACTAAGTCTTCTCGCTCTTTGGCGATTAAGAATACAAATTCGGTGGTGGAATATTCCAAGCTTTACATTAATTAAATTGTGAGGTTACATGGGGTTCCTTTGTCTATCATCTCAGATAGAGGTCCTCAGTTTACCTCTCATTTCTGGAAGTCATTTCAGAAAGGTCTTGGTACTCAGGTTAACCTTAGCACATTATTTCATCGGCAGACGGATGGACAGGCAGAGCGTACCATTCAGACCCTAGAGGATATCTTGAGAGCTTGTGTGATTGATTTCATGGGTAGTTGGGATGATCACCTTGCTCTTATTGAGTTCGCCTACAATAATATCTACCATTCCAGCATTCAGATGGCCCCTTATGAGGCACTATATGGGCGTAGATGTAGATCTCCTATTGGTTGGTTTGAAGTAGGTGAAGCAGCTTTGATAGGGCCAGATTCAATTTTTTATGCTATGAAGAAAGTGCAACTCATTAGACATACTTAAGACAGTCCAAAGTCGTAAAAAAATCTTATATAAATGTAAGGAGAAGGGAAGTGGAGTTCCAAGTTGAAGATTGGGTTTTCTTGAAAGTGTCACCTATGAAATGGGTGATGAGATTTGGCAAGAAAGGGAAGCTCAGTCCTAGATATGTAGGCCCTTACAAGATCTTGAAAAGGATTGGCAAAGTGACATATGAGTTAGAGTTGCCAGCAGAACTAGCAGCAGTGCATCCAGTCTTCCACATCTCTCTCTTAAAGAAGTTTGTGGGTGATCCAGCCTCTGTAGTGCCATTAGAGTGTGTGGTGGTGAAAGATAGTCTTTCTTATGAGGATGTACCAGTTGAGATTCTTGATCGTTAGGTTAGAAGGTTGAGAAACAAGGAAGTCGCTATAGTCAAGGTTCTGTGGAGGAGTCAGTCTATGGAGGGAGCTACTTGGGAAGCAGAAGCAGCCATGAAAGCCAAGTATCCTCACCTCTTTCCTTCTGATTCCACTCCAGCTTGAGGTAATAGTTCCATGTAATGACCCTCTTAGTCGTTTTAGAAATTTTAACAATTATTTTTATATTGACCTTTTTAGTAGAGTTTATAAATAATTTATGACTTCTAAGAATGATTGACATGATTTTCAGATTTAATAATAAATTATTTTATTTCTAAGAATAATGAAAAAAAGAAAAAGAAATAGAAAAGGAAATTAAATAAATAAAGAAAATAATAATAATAATAAAAAAAATAAAAGGGCAAAGTGCCCTAATATGTTTGAAAGTCTCACACGAGAGATTGAAAACAAAAAGAAAACTAACAGACCAAAAAAAAATATGCAAAAGAAGAAAAGAAAAAGAAGGGGGAAGAAAAAGGAAAAATGAGGAGAAAAAATGATATTTTCATCTTAAGGCGTAAAGGTAAATATTCTCATTCTTTCTATTAAGTTTTTATGTAATTAAGTGTAGATTTTTAGATTAGAATGTGTATAATTTATGCTAAAATGTGAACTTGAAAATATGCATATATGTTCTTATGAAATTAGTGATTATTCTTATTATTATAATCATGGATGGGGGGGGGGGGGTTATACGCTCAAATTACACCTCCCTAAAGAAGTATAAGCGGTCGTATCAAGTAAAGAACCCAACAAGTAGGTTGGGGTCGATCCCACGAGGAAAATAGTTTAGACTTAACTTCAATGTACAATTACTTTTGTTTTGTCAAGTTCTTTCCGAAAACAGGTAATTAAAGGAGGGGGTTGTGAAACAAAAGTGTTTAATTATTTTTAAGTAAAACAAGTAGCAAGAGTAAAACTTTAGTGTTTATCAAGTTGTGAGAGAAACTAGGGTGTAAGTGTTCCTCATAGGTTCATAACGCGGTAATCCTAGCTATAACAATTATTTCCTAGTGTTTTGCATGCAAAGTGGTAAGTTAGGTATCTTTAAATCCTTGGTCCGGTATTTAGAGAATTTCACCCCGTACCTTGGTCCGGCTACGTGTGTCTAAGTTACTAACCCTTACCTTTACTTCATATTAAGCATCATATTCTATGTATGACTTAGTTATTATTTCGCACCAATCGAAACTAGCCTATTAGATAGTATCCCACTAAATCTATGTGGATAATTCTTTTCCTATGAACTACCCCCTTGCTCCGGCAAGTAGAAATAAGGCGATTTCTAACGCGTGCACTCGTTAAAAAGACTTCTAAGCGAAGAATTATCAATGCATGCAAGAACCTATTTGAGAATTGTTATTTAGCTAGTTTTACTTTGTTAATCACCCATGGTTTCCACAACCCTAGTTGTGAATTTTGTTACCCATGCCTAGAAAAACACAATTCATAGTTGATAAACATACTTTGACAAATTCGAAGAAAATCCAGAAATTCAACTTGAAACAACAAAAATCACTTGAAAACCGATTTTGGAAACTTGAATTATTGCCCAAGTTGCAAAACAAATCTCCAAGAACAAAACTATGAAAATAGTAAAAGAATTCAACCCCAAAAACGAGGTTTTACACCCTATTATAAAAACATTGTCCTAAAATAAAAGGAAAACAAATAAGGAAAGTTTGTCCAAAAAAGCGGCTTCAATCGATGAACCCCAAAGACGGTTGACTTCCTCCGTAACTCCAGACTTAGCATTTTTCTTCAGCCTTCACTTTGCATCTTCTCTGATACAATCGACGTACCAACAACACGGTCCGTCGATTCACCTACGGTCCGTCGATGCTTCTCATTGTTCCATACTTAGCTTTTCTTCAACATTGGGTACAGGTACATTCTCTGATCAGGTCGACGATTCAACAGGACGGTCCGTCGATCAATCGACGGACAGTCGATCATTCCGTAGCCCCACACTTGTTCAGAATTCCCCAGTTGCTTCCAGATGCCTGAACCTCCAATCAAAGGTCACCATCTACGGTCCGTCGATGGAACGATGGACCGTTGATGGAGATGGCCTTCGTAGATCACTTTCTGCACTAAATCTCCACACCCTTCTGCGTTCTGATTTTGGATAACTTTCGTGCAAAAAAAAGATAGAAGCATATTACAATTACTACAAAAAGGCTCTAGACACACACCAATATTAAGGAAAAAACATTGAAAGTACCGTGAAACCACGGTACATCGAGGGAGTGGGGGAATAAAGGAGAGAAATTAAGTATCCATTTTTGACTAATGTATCATTATAATTGTCGTTGCTATTTTAATGTTGGCATTGAAAGAGGAAACAGGGGAAATGGGATTGACATAGAAAAACTGGAAATTGGTTTATTTTCAAAGAATTAAAAAAAACGTTGTGTTAACATTAGTGGCAAATCATGATGCCATGATGGTGCAATTATGAGGATATAATTGGGTTAATGATTAGGTTTATTGTTTGAGGTGTGTAGTGTGTTATAGGGTGAGGAAGTTGTGACACTGCAATTGTAATTCCCAGCGAATGAACAAACTTTGTAAATTTTATTCTTCGATAATATTTAATCCTTTACTGGATTCTTCTTATAATTATCACCCTATAACTCAAGTTTCGTTATCAAAATAGTGAAATACATATTTAATGTACTATATTATATGTAAACTATTAGAATTATGTTGTTGGGAGAAATTAAGACTTAATCCTACGCTCGAAACTTAGGAACTTGATTATAAATTTGGAGTGAATTATTGAGTCTAGACTAGACACATAGTGATATATGTGTTGTTAATTTTGAAACCCTATTGTGATTAATTATTTGAATAGATTGGATTTATTTGGAAGTTCAATGAAAGAGGAAGACTCAAGTTCCGGAGTGACTGTTCCACTATTCGAGGCAAGTGAATTTCTAAACTCTTGTTAAGTGTATGGAATGTGCGTATTTCCTTGTGGTATATGTTTGGGAGTAATGGGACTTGGTGATGGGTTGACTTGTCCACATTGATTAATTCTAATGATAAAAAACAAAGGGTAATAAAAGGCAATGTGATTAATTGCTTGTGTGTGATGTATTGATAATGGAGAATGGTTTGAAAGGCTTGTTGAATAATTGTTGATGTTGTTGTGAATTGTGCAATGTTATGAAAATGGACATCTCCTCGTTATTTTTGTGAACATGTCATTTGCATTGTTCTGAGACATAGTTGTGACAAGTGTTATGTGCATTGAGAAAGAATAAGAACTTAAAGAAGATGTACCATTTCGAGGGACGTATCACGAGCCGCGATGGATACTATATTTCGTGGGACGTATCGCACGCCGTGATAGATATTATATTACGAGGGACGTATCGCGCGCCGTGATGGCTACTATTATCGAGGGTCATATCGCATGCCGTGATGGATGCATGAACAGATATGTTCCCCATGCATCATTATACTTGACATTGCATTCCATTGCATTGCACATACTTATCATTAGTGAACTTGATATTGTTTTTTGCTGATTTTGTGAATGCCTTTCTGCAGAACTTATAACTGATGAATACTGAGCTTGTTGTTAAGGATATGTAATTTGTTGAAGTGTTGTTGTTGAGGATATGTAATTTGCCAAAGTGTTGTTGTTGAGGATATGTAATTTGTCAAAGTGTTGTTATGGAGGATATGTAATTTGTCTAAATGTTGTTGTTGAGCTATGTGCTATGTAAACTGTGAGTTGTTAGGTTGTGCTAATTTTTAAGTAGGTTGTAGTTGTGGAGGTTCGGTTGGGGTGGTAGGAAGTACCCGTATTTCATCCCCTTAGCTTGTGTTTAGAGGTTTACTTGCTGAGTACCGTGTGGTTTGGTACTTACCCCTTGCTTCTACAATTTTTTGTAGGTTATGAGCCTGGATTTATATGGTACTTGTCATTCTCTTCTTTTCCGAGGCTTCTTGGAGATTTGTGAGGTAGTTGTTTGTCGTCTCAGCGGACTTTCTTTCTCCTTAGTTATGATCTTGTTCTATTCTAGAAACAAGTTCATTTGAGACTAGTGTTTTTTTCTTTTGAATCAGTTGTAATACTTTAGAGGCTTGTACACCTGACAACCAGATTTTGGGGGTAGTTTTGAGCTTATTATAAGATTTCTTAATTTTAGTGTAATGGTTTTGAGTTTTAGGCTGACTTGTCTTGGTGGGATAAGACGAGTGTCATCACGTCCATTTTTGGGTCATGACATTCCTCTTCAGTTTTTCGGTCATTCATGCGTGAAATTCAGCCTTCGAATTATGTTCCCTCAGTTTGTACTTCCATTTTCAACGTATTTGCATGTTCTTGGAACTTAATTCAGTCATAAACGCACTTCTCAGTGTTTAGTGGTAAGGATTGCAGCTCTTTCCCTCTTATTCAGCTAGTATAGTCTTCATTCGAGAATGAATGTTCCCAAGGAAAAGATAATGTAACACCCTGTATTCAAAATAGACTAGAAATCAATCTTTCAGAAATTGCAGGTGCAACTACGGTCACCATCTACGGACCGTAGTCTGATTTACGGCCTGTATTGTGGGTCCGTGATTCACCACTGTAGCCCTCCCAAAACTCAGATCAGAAAATCAACTAAGTCTCGACCCACAAACAGACCTACGGTCCGTAAGTCAGACCACTATTACCCAGCCTCTGACATGAACTATGGACAACCAGCACGGACCATCGTTCGATCTACGGTCCGTAGGTGAAGGTTAGCAG
Organism: Solanum sitiens; assembly: GCA_016801875.1. Lineage (NCBI taxonomy): Eukaryota > Viridiplantae > Streptophyta > Magnoliopsida > Solanales > Solanaceae > Solanum > Solanum sitiens. The sequence continues at coordinate 1,386,672 of JABWTJ010000201.1, forward strand.
TTAGTTAGGGGGAAATTGATGTTGGGTCAATTTTTAAATGGTCATAACTTTTAGCAAAAATTGAATTAGGTGTCCTATGACCTATGATATGATATATAATTGAATCCTCTTTCCAGGGTCACCGAGTTTGCTAAAATCCGACCTCTGAGTAAAAAGTAATGCCCATTTTAGTGAAGGCATGTCGAGCAGACCCAATCGACGGACAGTCGATTGAACGACGGCCCATCAACATAAGCGAGCGCCAGGATTTAAAGATAGGGGGTGCACTACTATGAGTGACTCAAGGGTAAGGCTAGGAGTGGTACAAGGGTAACGTTAACAACATAAGCAAAATACAACATCTTTTTTTCATATTATACTCCAACCATCTAGAAAATGAACCCTTAAACCATGTCTCAAAACTAACCCTTGGTTGAGAAGAACTATTTTTCTTCAAAAATGTATTCATCTCAAAGCACAAAAATCAACAACAAATTATTGTAAAACAAAATAGCTTATAAAGAAAAACTTACCAATTTACAACAGATATAATAGGAGTAAGACTTTAATTTTGGAGTCTTATATTTTGTTTACAATTGTGTTGGGGAAAATTATTCGTTTTTAAATTCAATTAGAAAGGAATGGAACCGGATGACAAAAAAAAAGTGGTTAAAAAAGGGGTGGGGCCAAATGAGGCGACAAAAACGAGTTTTAATTTGGGGTTGATTCTTTACCACAAATCACTTTTTTTATATATATTCTTTGGAATTTCTAGGGAAGTATGAAATTTGATTGAGATGAAGAAGGAGAAAACTGGACAAGCTTTTCGGCTATGGCTTAGAAGGCGAACGAGAAAGATTTTGGATTTATTTTGTTAGTGGAACTGAAGTTTAAACTTAACACAAAATTTTGATGACTTTTTACTTTTAGGGAAAAATATCAAATTGAGTACTTTTTATAATATATTAAGGACTATATGGATCATGCAAAAAAAATTAAGGATCAAATAAGGCAACCCCTATACATTAGGGATCATCTTGATAATTTTCTCAGAGAAAAGGCTTCAAATTTAAAGTTAAAAAATATTAAGGACCATTTTGATCATTTTTTCAAAGAAAAGGCTTCAAAATTTAAAGTAAAAAAAATATTGCTTACGCCGGGAATCGAACTTGAGCAATTGCGCAAAGAGTTCGCGCATCTGACCAGTGCACCCAGAGCAACTTTTGATTGTTAGGGTGCACAATTAAATATATATTCATTTTATCAACTATCTATACATATATATACGACTTTTTTAAAAAAGTTATCGGGTGCACGTGCACCCTCATAAGTGCATGTGGGTCCGCCCCTGCCCATTTGTTCAGGTCGTCGATTGCTCCGACAACAATTATTTCAGGGGTCTTTTGGTCTTTTTCTAATTCGGTTAACCCCTAAGATACGTTGTTTAAACCCTGAATCATGAGATTTTAGTCAGTTTAATCCTACAAACATAACTAAAACTTACATAAGTCAAAATCATTAATCAAAACTTAGAAAATTAGAATCAAGAGAAGAGAAAAAGGTTAAGAACCCTAGTTTAAGAATGTAGCAAGGTTCCATCAGTTCCAGCCCCATAATCTAAAGATTTTTCCGTGGAATTCATCACCAGGTATGTGGGATTTCATTATTGGGTTCCTTTCACCCATTAGGTCCTTAGTTTTCAGTCAGTTTCTTGATTTCTTTATCATGATTAGACTTAGGGTTTCTAGAACTTCATCACATTACCATGAGTTAGTTAGTTATATGTTCCAAATCAGGTTACCATGTTATTACTCAGTTTATTACATGAATTTCAGAACCCTAGCTATGTATTTCTTTAGTTCTTGAATTACACATGCTAGGTCAGATATTTCAATTACTTAAGATATACATGCCTCAGTTATTAATGCATCATTATCAGATTAGTTGTTGCATTCTCAGTTTGCATGTTCAGTTTTGAGCTATCCAATATTTGCAGAAATTCAGTCATAATATGTTAATCATTTAATGCATTGGGAGTAGAATAATATAGAGTTGGACTAGGGTTCAGCGTACCCAAATAGTCTCAGAACTACTAGTCAAGTAGGTTGTAAGTCCCATCTATGGCCATCAGTTTAGTGATCACGCAAGCATGCCTCTATACCTCTGGCAGGGTATATTAGGTACTCTCGATGGTGCATATACATCGGACTCAATATTTAGCTCATGTGGTTTTATTATCGATTATTAATAGCTTTCACAGTTCAGTCAGACTCTATTGCATTGGCCATAATTAAAAATTCAGTTAGTATTCAGTCTCAGCATGTTATAAATGTAGTCATTGCATCCAGTTAGCTCAGAATTCTGTATATCACGTTTAGAATATTATACTTGTTTTTGTGCTTGTTCAGTGATGTTTTATTTCAGCTTTACTCTATCTTACATGCTCAGTACCTTTCAAGTACTAACGTATACATGCGCTACATCTTCTCGTAATGTAGGTTGAGGTTCTCAACATCCAGATTGCGCTTAGATCGATTCCCAATCTCCAGTTCAGCAGAATCAGTGGTGAGTCCTCATTCTCCGAGGACAATAGTCATGAATTTATTTTTAGTATTTTAGTCCTTTAGTTTCAGTTTTTGCTAGACTTAGCTGGGGCCTATCCTAGTATTTCTAGTCAGCTAGAGGCTATTTTCAGACATAGTTAGTTCAGCTTAGTATTGAGTTAATAACTTTTTTGTATTAAACTTGTCAGTTTTCATATATCTCAGTTATAGCATATGGGTATTTCCCCATCTTTTCATTTCAATTATGATTTAGCTTTCGCATCACTTTATTATCTTTATTATGCTCATGATCATGCCAGCAGGGTTAGCTTGGAATCACTTGCAGTCCTAGGTTCCGTGTCTGCGTCTCAAGGGTAGCTCGGGGCGTGAAAGGGTAGACCTGAGTATGCACCACCTACGAGTTGGCCATGTTTTGAAGAGGCTAACCTGGGGCTTTTCTTTCCCCGAGAACTAAAAGAGGCCAAGGTACGTGAGTTCCTCACACTTAAGCAAGATTCTTTGAGTGTGCATGAGTATGGGTTAAAGTTCACCCAACAATCTCGCTATGCTCCTGAAATGGTCGAAGACATGAGAAGTAGGATGAGTTTGTTTGTTGCTGGCTGGGGCCGTCTATCAAGCAAAGAGGGTCGGGCAGCGATGTTGATAGGTGAGATGGACATTTCGAGGTAGATGGTCTATGTTCATCAGGTAGAGGAAGAGAAGCTGAGAGATAGAGAGAAATTCAAAAACAAGAGAGCTAAGACAGGGAATGAGTTCAGGCAGTAGAAGAGCAATGCCAACCGGTCATCTTTCCAACAGAAATAGAAGGAACCTACTCCATCATCTGCTAGTGCACCTGCACCTAATAACAAGGGTGAGTACTACGGTCAGAATTCCAGAGCTAGACCTACATATTCTCAAGGTAGTGTGGCGCAACAGGGTAGTAAGCCTCCTGCCTGCGCCAAGTGTGGTGGAAACCACTCTGGTATTTGTCATGAGGGCTCCAATGCTTGTTTCAAGTGTGGTCAGACTAGCCATTTCATGCAAGAGTGTCCAAAGAACAAGTAGGGAAATAGTAATGGTGGCAATAGAGACAAGTCTTCATCAGTTGCTCCACCAGATAGGGCTGCACTCAGAGGAGCTACTTCTGGTACTGGCAAAGGAACAAACCATTTGTCTGCTCTCAACAATCGCCAAGAAAAAGAGGATTCATCAGATGTTGTCACTGGTATGATTTAAGTCTTTGACTTTATTGTTTATGCTTTGCTAGACCCAGAAGCGAGTTTATCTTTCGTAACTCCATATGTTTCTATAAAGTTTGATAGTATTTTTTAGCAACTTAGTGAACCATTCAGTGTTTCTACACCTGTTGGTGAGTCCATTATAGCAGAGAGAGTCTACCGTGACCTGTTTCCCTCAATCACAAGAGTACCATGACTGATTTAATTGAGTTAGACGTGGTAGACTTTGATGTCATTCTTGGTATGGACTGACTTCATGCCTGTTATGACTCATTTGATTGTAGAACTCGAGTTGTCAAGTTTCAGTTCCAAATGAGCCAGTCTTAGAGTGGAAAAGTAGTTCAGCAGTGCCTAAGGGTCGTTTCATTTCGTACCTTAAGGCAAGGAAGTTAGTTTCTAAGGGGTGTGTATATCACTTAGTCCGAGTTAATGACTCAAGTGTTGAGGTAACTCCTATTCAGTTAATTCAATAACATGTACTCATATACTATACAACTGTGAAACAAAAAGAATTATACAATTTAAAACAAGTATACAACACAAATTTCAAAATAATGACAACAATTATCAAACTATACAATTTCAATTTGTATATACAAATAGGGATATACAAACATTTATAGATATGGATACAATCTTAATATAGTTTGCTTTTCCATGTAATTTTTCCTATATATTATTCAACTGTAAAACATTTACATCTAAACTATACAACTGTGAAACAAAAAGAATTATACAATTCAAAAATAAGTATACAATGTAAATTTCAAAATAATGACAACAACTATCAAAATATATAATTTCAAGTTGTATATATAGATAGGGATATACAAACACTTATAGATATGGATACAATTTTAGATATGAACTTCAACCATTTATTGAATTATATATTATACAAATTACCTCAATTCTTTCAAAATCTAGTTGTTTAGTTGAGTCAATTTTTGCATCTTCTTTATTATTTGTTGATGCAATTTCTTTTGCTTTACGCTACTTCTTTGAAATCAAAACATCAATTGATTTGTCCTCTTTATGTTCATTCACTTTTTTGTTCTTTCTTTGAAATTTGCAATATGAATGAATCAAGCATCTTAAATGGGGTATTACGAGACGTTCATACAACATCTTGTTGATTAACTCGATATTTAGCAATGAATCTGATGTACCGAGATATTTGAGTACAGTTCAACGCTTAAAAACAAGGAACTAATACTAAAATCGAGTGTATTTGGTATGATTTGATGTGTTTGTTGATAATGCAGGAAGAGTGATACAAAGGAGAGAAGTAGTAACTCACGGCCAGTTTGACGGTCCGTGGCTCATTTCATGGACCGTGTAAGTTACCGTGAAGTCAGATGACAGGAGAGAAATTCTGAAACCTACTGTTGAGAAAAATCAAGCAAAAGCCACCAGAGAATTCACAGCCCGTAATCATCTTGACGGTCCGTGGTTCGGTATGTGAACCAGATTCCAGAAGCGCAGTGCAAAGTGTTCAAAGTTGAGGAAATTCAATTGAAGATTACGGACACTTTTACGAACTGTGATAATTTTGATGGTCCGTGACCTGTCCGTTAACAGATTCCATAGAGCAGTGAAAAGTGTCCAGTGTTGAGAAAGTTGAAGTAAAGATCATGGAAGAGTTCACGAACCGTCATAACTATGACGGTCCGTGATTCTATCAGTCGACAAAATTCCAGAAAGCAGGACAAAGGGTCCAGAGTCGAGAAAGTTTTAAGTGAAGACCACAGAGTACTATACGGACCGTGAAGTCCATCACGGACCGTGATGAGGGCCGTGAAGGAAAACAACAATGCACTCCTAATTACATTAGGTCTCTTTTTAAAAGTTATTTAGGGGATATTATTTAGGGCATTTTTGGAACCATTTTTTATTCATTCAATTTTTGCCGAAGAACGAGAGACAACTTGGGAATTTTTCCGAAATATTCTTGTTTTCAAACTACTGGGCAACAGGAGACAGTTTGATTGTTGAATTATAAAGTGTGATTTCGAGTTTCAATTTGTCATCGTAAGTATTCAGAATTATGTTCTCAATCTCTATTAAGTTTTATATACACAAAATTATGAATCACCAAGTATTCAAATCAAGTGTGTGGGATCTATATTAAGACTGTGAACCTAAAATCTGTAAAACGAGCATAGAGTAATCTGCTTTCACATGCTATAGATTCAAGCTTTGGGTTTAAGTTGTTCTAAGGAGTGCACATCTTAGACTAGCCTGAATCAAGTGGTTGTTCGAGAGAAAAGCACTTGTTAGGAAAAGCGGCGATCTCTTTACTGTATTGAAGTTAAAGTTAGAGTTCGAGAGAAAATAACTTCAACCTCACTTATTTTTAAACCAGTTCTTTAGAATAGGATCGACTGTAGTTCGATAGAATACAAGCGATCATTATCAAATATGGCTGAGAAGTATTAGATAAACCTTAGTCACTGTGTTTTGTGAAAGTATGATTGCTTGAAGCTCCGTTCTCAGAAGAATTTCACAATAACTGGTCATAGTGAACACTAACCTGATTTCTTTTAATCAATAGAAAACCTAAATCTAACTTTCTGATTTCATGCTTAGAACGTGCTACTTGATATTCATATCCAAAAATTTTACTTTTCGTTTGAATTTTTTAGGAGATATTAATAACAATCGAATAAGAGCTACAGTAAACATTTTCTGTAAAGATATTCTCTGTGGGAACGATCTCAACTCTTGTTGAGTTCTGTAAAGTGACAACGACTGTTTACACTCTCATTTGAGGTGTAAGTTTGGACGTATCAGGATCCTAAACTTTCTTGGAAATCCTGAGTTAAATCCAAAGAAAAGAATGAAAAATCATTTGAAATTTGTTGATTCGGTGCATATCGTCTAGTGATTCTCCTTGAAGTTGTTTCTTCATGCATGATTTTCGTTGAATCAAACGAATAATTGAAAAGACACAAAAAATTACAGTCATATACAAATACAAAATACTAGAATAAGACTGAAACTACCAAAACAGTTACCTGAAAAATCTAGGGAAGAATTGAGAGGGAGAGATTGAAATTTTGAAATAGATTTATATTTAGTTTATTAAAGTGAATTTTTTAGAGGAAGAATATGTAGGAAGAATCAGTAGCGCCGTAAATGGTATAAAGAGGCACACTTATACAAACTGACAAGCGTAATTATGATAAAAAAAAATAGGTGGCGAATAGTAAATAAGATAAATTGTAGCTAATTTAAGTAAATAATTAATATATGTTTGCCTTTTCATGTAATTCTTTATATATATTATACAACTGTGAAGCATTTACAAATATACTATTATACGATTTGAAAACAAGTATACAACACAAATTTTAAAATAATGACAATAACTATCAAAATATACAATTTCAATTTGTATACACGGATAGGGATATACAAACATTTATAGATATGAATATAGTTTTAGATATGAACTTCAAACATTTATCCAAATATATATTATACAAATTACCTCAATTCTTTCAAAATGTAGTTGTTCAGTTGATTCAATTTAAGTATCTTCTTTGTTACTTGTTGATGCAATGTCTTTTGCTTTACACTTCTTCTTTGAAATCAAAGCATCAAGTGATTTGTCTTCTTTATGTTCATTCACTTTTTTGTTCTTTCTTTATGAATTAGCAACAAACTTGATTTCAGGCATCTTCAATGAGGTATCAAGGGATTTCGATATAACCTCTTGTTGATTAACTCGAGATTTAACAATGGATCCTAAAATTTCTTAGAAATCCTTAGTTAAACCTAAAGAAAAGAATGAAAAATCATCCAAAAATTGTTGATTCAGTTGTATACCTCTATTGTTTCTCCTAGAATGTGTTTCTTCATTCATGATTTTGATTGTATCAGACGAAAAACTGAAAGGACACAAAAATCACAGTCATTTACAAATACAAAATACTAGAATAAAACTGAAACCATCAAAACAGTTACCTGAAAAATCAAGGGACGGAACGAATTAAGAGGGTATATTAAAATTTTGAAATATATTTATATTTAGTGATTAAAGGTGAAAGAAAGTTGAGTGGAAGAATACAGAGAGAGAATCAGTAGTGCCTGAAATGGTGTAAAGAGGCACACTTATAAAAATTGACAAGCATAATTATGACAAGAAAATAGGTGGCGAATGGTATATAAGATAAACTGTAGCTTTTTTAAGTAAATAATTAATATATGTTTGTTTTTCCATGTAATTTTTCCTTGGCAACTTTCACATATAGCAAATAAAAAATTCATATTTGTATGCTATAGCAAAGTTTGCATAATTGCGCTCCATAGCAAACATAGAAACTGTATGATTCGCTATACATATACAGTTGAAGCGAATTGTATAAAACGAAGTGTATAAAACGAGAAAGAGAAAGACACTTGGGCAGAGACTTGTATAAAAACGAAGTGTATAAAACGAATTGTATGATTATAAGTGTATAGAACGATTATATACAATTTGAATTTGTATAAAATGAGAAAGAGAGAAAGACAAAAGAGACTTGGCAGGGAATATACAATTGAATCGAATTGTATAAAACGAGAAAGAGAGAAATTAGATACAATTTGAAATTTGTATAAAACGAGAAAGAGAAAAAGGAAAAAGAAATTGGGCAGAGGAGTATTTTTATTGTATAATTATAAGTGTATAGGACGAAAATATATGTACTTGCATGTGTATATATAATTTTCTCACGCTTTATACAAACAGAAACACAATTATACATTTCGCTTCTGTTTGTATAAGTGAGAAAGGCGAGTGTGGCGAGCGAGATCTGAAAGAGGGGAGAGAGGGGAACAAAAATATATGTATTTATACAATTTCCTCTGCTTTATACAATTATAAACAATTTTTATACACTTGTGTTTGTATAAAAAAGTGAGGAAGCGAGCGAGAGATTGGAGGAGAGTGGCGAGCGAGATATTTGGGAGAGAGGAGCTTGGCAATTTTTTGCAAACGTTTGCTATGGAGCACAATTAAATCAAACCCTAGCTACTCCATTTATTTTAGGTTATTAGTTTGCTATTATACACAATTATCCCTTTTTCCTTTTAGTTGCAGAACTTTAACAAATAACCACTATAATAAACTTAAATATGCCTCATAGCTATGGTTTGCATATTTACGGACTGTAGCTACAATTTAAGCTGCCTTATTTTTATAATTCGCATATTTGTAAAATTCTCCGGTACATTTGTATAATTCAGTTTAAACTCGAAATAACGAGTTTATACAATTATAAACATCAGAAGTGTAAATAGTTATACAAATTCCAATTATACAAACGTAATAATTATACAAAACTAAAAAACTGAGTCACATAATTATAAGTAAAAGTAGATCGCGTATAATAATTAAAATAAACTATAGTTATGTTAACTAATTAACTAGTATATATTTGCTTATATGCGTAATTTCCTCTAAAATTAATATAAAATTTGATTTGCAATCCAGAAGCATAACCTAGTAGGAAAAATGACGGAAATCTTACCTTTAAGTTCTCTTATTACCATTATCCCCTATTAGTTTTACAAATCCCCAAAATCTCTCATTTTCACACATCAGATTAATGTATCAGCGCATCAAATTAATATATCTCGCACATCAAATTAATGTAGGGATAATTGTATATAATAGCAAACTAATAACCTAAAATAAATGGAGTAGCTAGTGTTTGTTTTAATTGTGCTCCATAGCAAACGTTTGCAAAAAATTGCCAGGCGCCTCTCTCCCAAATATCTCGCTCGCCACTCTCCTCCAATCTCTCGCTCGCTTCCTAACTTTTTATACAAACACAAGTGAATAAAAATTATTTCTAATTGTATAAAGCAGAGAAAATTGTATAAATACATATATTTTTGTTCCCTCTTTCCCCTCTTCCAGATCTCGCTCGCCACTCTCCCAAATCTCGCTCGCCACCCTCGCCTTTCTCACTTATACAAACATAAGCGAAATGTATAAATTGCATTTCTGTTTGTATAAAACGTGAAAAAATTGTATATACACATGCAAGTACATATATTTTCGTCCTATACACTTTACAATTCGATTCAATTGTATATTCCCAGCCAAGTCTCTTTTGTCTTTCTCTCTTTCTCATTTTATACAAATTCAAATTGTATATAATCGTTCTATACACTTATAATCATACAATTCGTTTTATACACTTCATTTTTATACAAGTCTCTGCCAAAGTGTCTTTCTCTTTCTCGTTTTATACACTTCGTTTTATACAATTCGCTTCAACTGTATATGTATAGCAAATTATACAGTTTCTATGTTTGCTATGGAGCGCAATTATGCAAACTTTGTTATAGCATACAAATATGAATTTTTTATTTGCTATATGTGAAAGTTGCCCATTAATGTATCTCGCACATCAGATTAACATATCTCGCGCATCAGATTAACGTATCTCGCGCATCAGATTAGTGTATCATGTATAAAATGTACATCAGATTAGTGTATCATGTATACTATGTAATGTATCTTACTTAACGATTACTGTATCTCGCGCATTAGATTAATGTATCAGTGCTTATATTATTGTATCAGTTTGATGGATTTCTGTAATTATAAACTTATAAGAGACAAATACTAATTTTACCTTAAAAATATGTGATTTCTGTCCGTTGCCCCTAACTAATAATATACCTATATAATTCTTTCTAACTAACTACCTAAAAGTGATTATTTGTCAAAATTTTGTTTTATGGGCCGAAAGGTTGACTACAGAGTCAAAGCCCAAATTTGTATCTGAAAAACTCAACGTCCTCTTCCTCAGTCATTTCACTTCAGTTCCAGTATCCGTAAAGCTCCGACAGACGGCGAAACTGGAAACATACGATCAACAATGGCGGGAACTTCACGGGGAAGTACTCGGAGCAGAGCTTCGAAATCTTCCACTGAAAATCCCCAAATCCGTAATCCTAATCAGATTCTACGGAAGGATAAAACTAGAAATAACAGCTTAATTCGCATTTTCAGCGTCAACCTCAAATTCCTTATAGGGTTTGGAATTATTGCCTTCGCGATCGCACTTTTTTTCATTTATACACTCATTAATCCCATGGAGAAACCTCAAAAACCAAGAGTCATCACTCCACTTCCAGCTCCAAAACTAATGGATCTTCCAATGGTAAATTTAACTCACAAACAATTGATTTCTTTTCCATTTACAGATTTTCTCTTTTCATTTTGATAATTCTTTTTTATTTTCCTGCAGTTTCAAGGAGAGCATAGAGAGAGCTTGTACTGGGGTACTTACAGGCCTCAGGTTTATTTTGGAGTTCGCGCAAGGTAAGTATATTCTGCTCACATGGTTTCATTTTCTACCTCTTGGTATACTTCTTGTGTATGGGTTTTCCTTTTCTCCTACAACATCAATCATATATAACTTGAATCAAAAATATATTTCTCATTGATAGAATTTGTTTTATTTTATATATGTTTTGGTTGTATCACTTGGTAGTCTTTTGCCTATAATTAAAAGTTGTAGGATGAGAAGTGTCATAAGTCTTGCTTTAGGCTGACTGAGTACAAAATTAGTTAATATATATGAATGCTCACAATAGTATTTGGAATGAATTCTTCCTTGTAGAAAACGGATGTTGAGGACTGGTAGAGTTGATCCAACTAGTTTGAGATTGTGACATGGTAGTAGTAGTTGTTGTATCTTAAGCTACAAGGTAAGGATTAAGACTTAAAGAAAGTTTCATGTTTTTAGATGGTTCTTTCTTCTCCCTTTATCTTTTAATTTTAAATTGACCATGAGTCAGGTTTGTCTTCATGAGTCTTGGTTTGTGATGTAAATAATGTTGTTACTGACGTATCACAATCTATAATAATAAAAATTGTGCCTTTTTCTGATAAGGAAAATTATTATGTCCTTTCATCACAATAGTATTTGGGCACCAATCAACATCAAGAGATAGCAAACTATTCTTTTTCTTGGGAAACATGGATATTTTTTTATTTCTTTTTTGATGACTATCTTCAATGATTTTCTTAGTTAACTTCTGTTCCATTATGGCAAAAAGATTGTTCTTCTTAGAGCTAGAAAAGTCTTTTAGATATTAGTGAGAATGTTAATGGATGGTTTTTTTGCTAATTGAAAAGAGTCATCATTTTGAAGATGACTGAAAATTGATGAAACTTTTCAGATAGGATGTACTTGAATTTCAATTGCTATGGTCCTTTTGTAAGGATAGAATCATGCATAGGATACGGGAAGCCTCTACCAAAAAATGGATAGAATATAGGATGGAGGGATACTGCTAGGAGAATTCTTTAGTTCCTAGGCAAACCTTGCACCTTACTGTGTCGCACCACGCCGGAGTTTTATGTACAAATGTTGCAGTTGAACAAGATTGGTTGGAAAATGAGGTGAATGTTGCAAAAGTGGTGAATAATATGATCAAAATTGCACCCACGGGTGTAGCCTAGTGGTTAATAAAGTGGAATTGAGCACCATGAGGGCTCAAGTTCAAATCCTAGTAAAAACAAAAACACTAGGTGATTTCTTCGTAATTATTCTAGCCTTGATGGACAAAGTTATCTTGTATCTATTGCTGGTGGGAGGTGATAGGTATCCTGTGGAATTAGTTGAGGTTCGCGCAAGTTGACCCGGACAGTACAGTTATAAAAAAATATGGTCAAAATTAAACCAACTGCAAAAACATTTCATATTTCCTGAAATCTCAAACTGCTTGAGTGACACCTTTAACGATCCATTCCATGTATCCCTATGATTGGAAGTGGTTTTTTTCTTGGAACTGGTAACATTTCCTAAATCGAATGTGATTCAATGCGGCTTAACTGAAAGATGGCAAATTACATCCAGCATTAGAGTAACACATCTTTCCCATAACCAATTCTTCCTCTATCTTCCGCCAAAACAAGAAGCTACGAGGGTTGAAGAAAACAAATGATTTGAAATAGGAGAAGACTTTCATTGGATTGATGGTTGCCGGTGTCCATCACACAAATGAACAAGGTGAACTCAGAACATGTATGGATAAAAGCCTAGGTCTTCTACTTCATGCTTGGTCTGAAGGTAATCACAAATCCATTGAAGATATTTTTGGTGGTTTTGTTGCAATGGATGTTGCAACAAAAGAACAATAGAATCTAGTTTGGGCTTGATTATGCGTCAAAGTTTCTCTCTTAGATCCTCCTTTAGGGTTGAGGCGGAAATAGGAGATTTAAAATATTGTGTCTTTATCGCAGATGACTATTCCTTTATCATAATGGAGCAAAGTCGATGGTTATAGGAGTGGCTACCTCGAGTCCCAAAATGCTAGTTGCAGTCAGTAATAGACATGGTTGATGTAGTGGTGGACCACATGAGTGACAAACAAGGCCAAGATTAAAATGATGCTAATGGACCTTTTTGAACAAAAAACATAGATCGGGCCTATTATTTCCAGTGTTATAAGAGGGAAAGCAGGAGTTAAAAATTAGCCAAACCAAGCAAGGCTAGCAAGTTTTTAAGGCAAAAATGTCCTATTTCTAATTCATCCCTCCCTCCTCAGCCTCCATAGAACATTTAGATGAAGCCTGCACATATACTACACTCGATCCATGATCTAGTAGTTGATGATGAAGCTGAGTGAAGGAATTATTCTTTTTGTGTGCCAAGGTCAATCTCTACCACCGCTCCTTCAGTTGCTGACTCAGATTCTGAATCCTCGTTACAATTAAAGTGATTGTCTCTCTCTTCCCTTATGTGATTCCGACGATCAAATTCAAAGTCCTATAGTAATTGAGACATTAAAATGGAGCAACTGGTCATGGGGAAAGCATGCAAGACATTTAGAGTAAATGCTAATGGGTTTGAGCATAAATCCTTGATATGATTCTATGAATAGTGGAAAGAGACAACTTCAATTAAAAATAAAGGAGGGGAAAGAAAGTCTAAAAAGAAAGGGGAAATTAATGAAGGTTGATATGCTTGGTGAATTGTGACGGGGGAGAAGAAGAACATGGGGAGGAATACCAATCCTTTTCTGGCTGAAATTAAAATTTTTAGTTGGAATGTTAGAGGCTTGATTATTGAATGACAATGAGAATTTTTTTTCTTAATTTTTGAAGTGTAATATTTATATATTGAAAAGTTACCAGTTCCAAAAATTTGATAAATTTTTAGTCCCTTTGTCCAAAAATACTTGTCCACTATTGACTTTGCACACTTTTTAAGAAACTATAAATAAAAGGGTGATTTTACTACATCACCCTTTAAATATAATAAATACTATGTCTTGAACAAGTAACAGGGAAATGACTATAATTAATGATAGGGGTAAATTAGGAACTAAGTGTTTCTTGTATAGATTCTGGTAGTTACTGATTATGATTCCTTTAATTGCACTGAATCTGTTACTGTAACCCTTACCAGTTACCACCATCAGCTTGTCAATAGTGTTAAATCTTTTATGGGCTGTAGCCATCCTGTGAAAATACTTGGTATTTTTGTCTCCGTGTTTGAGCCAATGTACTCTGGACCTCTGCCTCCAAGCTATTTCCTCGTTTTCTGCAACATCTTCAAACTCAATTGGAAGATATGATTTCTGAAGTAATTCATCCTCTAATAGTAATCTCAACTCTTGAGTCTTATCTAAAATTGACAGCTAATTTAGAATTGCCTCTTTCTCTGATTCCAATTGTTCCTATTCTCCAGCTTCCGTTCTTTTAGCTTCCCTATTAACATCCTCAACTTGGAGGCTAGGACATAAGAGTCCGTACCAGATGCCCACCATTCTTTAACTTTGCCCGTGAAACCCTCCACCCTGAACCACCATTGTCAAACTTGAAGTAAGGATTCTTCAAATTTAGATCTCCACATTGAAGCATAATTGGATTGTGGTCTGAACCTCTTCTGGGAAGCATGTTCTGTTTAATCAGTGTGAAGGTCTCATCCCATAATGGGATGAGAATAAGAACCTATCAGTTCTGGAGGCTGACATGTGGTTGTCCCCCTTTCTCCATGTGAAGGACCCCCCAAAATCCAAATAAAGAAGGATCGGTGAACTCCATCTCATTGACCCATTCAGAAAATTCAGTCATTGGCGTAGTAATCTATATCCTTCAGATCTTTTGTTTGGATTATCTTGCGTCATTAAAATCTCCACAAGCTACCCAAGGCCCACTACCCAGTTCTTTGATGTTGATGAAGTCTAGCCGAAGTTCTCTTCTAATTATTGGGTCACAAGAAGCATACACAGCTGAAAGAAACCAGGTGAATGCCTGATTAATGCCTTCAAACTTGCAGGTTACCATTTGGTTTGCTGGTCTCACTAGCTCTCCTTTCCACACCCTCTTATCCCACATTACTACGATACCACCACTTCTGGCTATAACATCCAAGTGAAATACCCCCATCCATTTATTTTGCCATAATTGTTTGAATACATTCACCTCTGATCCTCTCAGTTTTGTCTCAACCAGAACGTAAATATCAGCCACCCAATGTTGAATTAATCTCCTGACTATCCCCCCTTTTTCTTCCCCATTTACCCCCCTTACATTCCAAGAAAGGAGTTTGACTTTCATTGGAGATTTATGTTTGTTATTCTTCCCCTGTTTCTTGATTCCCCTTTTTTAAACTGAACATGGAATTCCAAATTTCTTAGCTCCTTTGGGGTTGTGTTCTTTGCTTTGATTGGTGTTGTCTCCACCTTCTTCTGCCTCAATTTCCCCCTCTTTTGATCAATTCTCAAAAAAATATCAAAAGCCACCTTATCACACATCCTTCAAAAGCAACCCCAAAAAGTTGGCTAAGCTTAAGTACACTGGATTGTACCCAGAGTGAGGCTTTTTCTTCAATTTTTTTGTTCTGAGAGACTATCATTAATTCGAAGAGGAAGACGATAAATGTGAATGATTAATAAGAAGGCTCAGGAAGTGGCGGGATCCTAATTCTTTGGCATAAAAGAATTTGGAATGAAGAATTGGTAGTCAATGGCAACCATGCACTGATAGGTTCAGAAGTGCCAGTGATAACTGGAACCGACATCTAAGTGCAATATATGCAGATTGTAATAGAATGGCCATAAAAATTCTGTGACAAGAACTGTAAGACATGAAAAACAATTTCAAATGGGCCATGTATTAATTCAGTAGGCGTCCTTCAGGGAGAACTAACTAACACAGGTTGTGCTATGATAAAATTTTCTGACTGCATAGAGGAACTAGTGCTGGTGGATCCTCCTTTATTTGGAGGATATTTTACATGGAAGAAGAGGGGAGGAGTATAATTGTGCATCCAGAATTGACAGGTTTCTACACTGTGCTGAATTGGGTGGGGGGAGCTTTTCCCAAATTGAATTCTGATCACAATCCTATCTTATTGTCCTGTGGAAACTGGGAATGAAAGAAGTCTTATTTCAGATTTGAGACTTGGTGGCTGGAAGTAGTTGTTTTTCAGGACAAGGTCAGAGGATGGTGAGAATCCTTTTGTCTGAATAGCAGACTAGGACTTGTATTAGCAATAAAGCTGAAAATGCCTAGAGCAAAATTGGAGTGGAATAAAAACAATAGAGGAAATTGGAGACAAAGAAAGGAGGAAATATAAGAATGCCTTAACATGTGTGCTATGAAAAAGGCTCCTGGGCCAAATGGGTTCTAATGATGTTCTTCCAATCTTTTTGGGGTGTATGAAGGAAGACATCATTAATAGTGTTCACTATTTTCACCCCAACCAAACCTTTGCCAAAAAATTCACTGCAAGATTTTACTGCCCTGATTCCAAAGAAAGCAGGTGCTACAGACTTGAAGGACTTCAAACCAATTTATCTGGTTGGTGGGAATTGGGATGTACAAAATCATTGTTAGACGGTTAGCGAAGAGGCTTAAAAAATGGTGAACAAGATGGTCAAAAGCACTCTATGACTTTTATAAAAGGGAGACAGATCATGGATGTAAATCTTATAATCAGTGAGTGTATAGACTCAAGAAGGAAAGGTGGAGTCCCAGGATAATGTGCAAGCTGGATATCAAAGGCCTATGGTCATGTGAAATTGGAACTATTTATTGAATACTCTTAGACAAATGGAGTTTTGAGTGCTGGTTGAAATTGATTGAATACTTTATAAAACAGTCAAGTTCTCTGTTATGGTGGATGGGGAACCAATGGGTGTTTTCATCAGAAAAGGGCTTAGACAAGGTGATCCTTTCCCCCCTTTTCTATTCATCCTGGCTATGGAGGGTTCTGATGGCATGATGAGAATTGCAACTCAAAAGAGGTGGATCAGGGGCATTCAGATCAGTGACAGAGTGGGGGAGGAAAAGGAGATATGTTCTATGCTTTATGCAGATGATACCATCATCTTCTCGAAGCCAGTAGCTTAACATATCAAATATATCAGAGTAATCTGGGTCCTCTTTGAAGCTATAGTAGGTTTGAGAGTTAACTGGGGAAGAGCAACCTATTCCCAATCAAGGAGGTCCCAAGATTCAAGAGTTGGCAAAACATTCTGGGATGCAGAATAGAACAGTTGCCTACAACCTATCTTGGAACGCCTCTGGGTACTAAACATAAGGCATTGGAAATCTGGGATGGGATCGTTGAGAAAACGAAGAGGAAGTTAGCTAATGGGAAGGCCCAATACCTGTCTCTAGGAGGGAGTTAGCTAATGGGAAGGCCCTATACCTTTCTTTGCCCGTTCTTGTGATGTCCCTATTCCCACTTCCAGCAGAAGAGGTGAAAAATCTTGACAGGCTGAGGAGAAAATTCCTATGGCAAGGAAATAAAGAAGGGATGGGGTACTGCTTGGTAAACTGGAAAACCATGATTCTTAGCAAGAAAAGAGGGGGCTTGTGAATCAGAAATCTGAACCTACAGAATGAAAACTTGATAATTAAGTGGTTGTGGAGATACACTTGTGAGGAAAGAGCCTTGTTGAAAGAAGTCATAGTGACCAACTATGGTTAACTCAGTCCCTGGTGTACAGAAACTGTCTCTGATTCTTATGGAATGGGGGTTTGGAGGACTATCAAGAACCTATGGCCAGTATTGGATGCAAAAATTTGTCTCAAGGTGTGAAATGGTACTAAGACAATTTTTGAAGGATGGGTGGATTGATCTAAGTCCTCTTAAGGAGGTCTTCTCCAGACTTGCACCTAATTTGTGTGAATCGTGAGGTAACTGTTTCTGATTGCTGGACAACACAGGTATGGGACATTTTATTTCAGAAGATTACCAAATGATTGGGAGGTAGAATGAGTAGCGCTTGGTTGGTTACTAAGAGGGTATGACTAACTCAAGAAGTGTTGCAGAGAAAAGGAAGAAAACTTGTTCCCCGATGTTTTCTATATAATATGACAGGGAAAACAAACAAACACCTATATTTGTATTGCAAGTTTACTACCCAGCTATGGAACCTCTTCCTCATCAGTACATGCACTAGTTAGATCATGCCAGAGCATACATCAGACCTTCTGAGCTGCTGGGTTAGGAGGGGTGGAAGCAAGAGCCAGAAAAGGTAGTGGAGATTAATCCTATCATGTATGTGGTGGTCAATATGGAGAGAAAGGAATGATAGATGTTTTGAAGACATATCCAATTCCATTCATAAAGTAAAATGGAATTATATTTTATCTTTGCTCTTTTGGTGTAAACAGTTGTGTATATAATATACTGCTCAAATTATAAATTTAATGGGAAGTTTGTAATTGCTTTTTTTTTTTTGGAGGTGGCCAGCATACCCTTAATGCTGGAGACTACAACCTTACCAGTTTGAAAAAAAGAGATCATAGAATTAATGTGGATAGATAGACTTTCTTGGTTATTGTAACTTGAGCATAAGAATAAAACAAGTTCATCTTTCGCTGACATAATCAGAAGAAAGTATCTTAATCTTACAAAGTGGTGATATCATTTCATCATGAAATGAATGAATGCAAGTAGTTCCAAGCTATGACATTTGGTGCAGAGATTTGCACAAATACATGGTAAAGTTCTGCACTCACTGTGTATTAGTTTACCATTTCTATTTGAATATTTGAGGAATTGAGGTCATGGAAAACAGAAAGATGTTGGAGATAAGTAGAATGCTATAATGCTAACATCCTGGTGTTTATCCCGTTATCCCATTGAAAATTTTGAGTAGATTTTGTTGGTTCAACTTGAGAAACGCGACAACTAATTGTGTCACAATTGAGCATTTCTGTCTAGGCAACGGACTTGTTGATGGATCAGTTACCATGGTCCAGTGTAGGAAATAAAAGTGTTACTTATACTAGGGATGCCCATACTGGTGTTGTCTTGTCAAATCTTTATCATTTTCTCTATTGTTTTGTATACTACATGGTTCTTTTTTTATATGTTTGTAATGAACTCTTTGATGGAGCTTCACTTTATATGTTCTTTTAATATAATATGCAGGACTCCGCAATCATTAGTTGCTGGCTTAATGTGGCTTGGAGTCAAGAATGAGAGGTATTTCATGCGTCATGTCTGCCAAGATTCAGATGAGTTGAAACAATATGGATGGACTAGTCATAATGGACGGGATTATGGACATCAGGTTCTGAGTGAACAGACAATGACCTTGACTACTAGTTTTCTGAAATCCAAGGATCATGGTAGTGGCTATGGTGGAGACTGGGCTGTTCGAATTGGAGTGCAGAGCGATGAGTACTTCTCCTTACCATCTCTCATGATCTTCCTTTCTTTAGCCTGACATGCAAATACTTGGCTCTTGTGGATGTCGTGCCTGTCAAAGTAGAAATTTGTTTACAATCAGGTTATCTAGTAAGGAAATAGCGCATTGCTCCGTCTTATGCAAAGCGTAGTCATTTACTGCAGATTTCATCTGTTTTCTGCAATTAATGATATATAGGTGTCATTGGTTGATTGAATGACCCAGGCAATCAACAAAATGAGTTTGTCTTTATTTCATCAACTCCTTTCTTGTTTGGTATCATGCTGTGAATATGTCTACAGGTCCATTATGCATTATGTGGACTGTTTGGTTGGAGAGGAACAGATGTTAAAAGGGAAGAATATCATATTTCTTTTGTAACGAGTAGGTGTTTACATGATTTATACTTTTGGTTTAGGTTTGTCTGGACGATAGATTTTTTTGTACTTTGGGCGTAGGAGCAATAACGTAGAAAATGTGAGTCACTTTCTGATTTTTTGGAAAACATGAGGATGTAGTGGAGAAACTGTAATGTTCAGGTAGATTGTACTCCATACAGTACCATCTTGGTTCTGATTTTAATAAAATTTACTTTATCTAGGGAAAAAAAGGTATTTCTTGGAAGATATATCTGTATATTTTGGTCAAGAAGAGAAAGCTTCTTTATACTTTTACATCCCATAAAACAAGAGCATTTATACAAAGAATCCTTTGACTATAATAGGAAAGACAGTGAATTACAGCTAAATAATAAAATCAATCTTCTCCTACAATTTGGCAAGAGCAAAATCTCCTAGAACCATGCCTTCTAAATTATGCTAATCAACAATATGTAAGATCATTTCAAGTTGAATAATAAATTTCATGTTTGATGGCATATCTTGACTTAAAGTGCACGTACAATACATTAGAAAAATGTGTGGTAAAATTGCTGAATGAGATTAGAGTGCCTGGACTCTTGAAAATTTGTTTGCCCCTTGCATCTTTAAAGCAGTGGGATCAGTGATTGTGGCTATCGGTTATTATTTCACAGATGATCATCGTTAACTTAACTAGGGTATTCTGTTCTCTTATTGAAATTCTCTACTGCATTTACTTCACAAGTTAATTTTAGTATTGCGACCACTTTAAGCATGAATGATATTCTTTTCTGAAAAGCTGTATTTCCAACTGAAATCTTATTATAGTTATGAATTTGTATCTCCGTCTCATGTCTTTTATCCCTTAAACAATTGACACTCAAATTTCTTCACAGATCTGTCCCTGATGAAGAAATGTTAAAAACCGCACACTTGTTTTTTTATGTGGCTGATGAAGGCGGGAAAAGTCTTACTTTGGGTAGCCGAGTCTTGGATATTAATGGTGATTCTATTTTGGCATCAGGATCACGTAGTGACATTGGAGACTGGCAGCTCCACTTATTTTCAGAGGTAATTTGCTGACTGATTTTCAAATGCAATTGAAACTCAACTATTTCAGCGATCTTCAATCAGCGGTGATTATGCATCTATTCATATGGTTCTTTGACCTTTTAACTATTGCCTTATACATGTTTTCCGAAGATGTGAAGCTCTTCAGAGACAAGGCTTGGGCTAAAGTCTCTCTTCTGATTTTTGTAGGCTTATTATTTAAAGAGGATACCGATCTATTTAAAAAATTGTTTTTAGCGCACTGAATATTTGAAGTGACAATGCTACATTGAGTGACCTTTCTCTTTTCTTTTCCTTTTTTTGTGTTCTTTTTGGAGGGTTCTATGTCCTTCATTTCTGTTGCTTTGTGAGGATAGCTAAGTAGGAGCCTAGGAGGTCTTTTGCGGTCCTAGGGTAAGGTTAGGCACACAATAATCATGCTTTCCAATTGTTTGTCATGTACAACTTTTGGAGGTATGTTGCTTTGATTAAGTTTCTGGTTAGATGCTAATGGATTCATTACAAAATATATATTGAGGGCTATTCTTTGGTTCACATGAAGATGAACCCAGGAAAATGTTGCTTTAGCATGAACTCAGGGTGAAGTAACCCTCCAGAATCCAGATAATTGAGCTGGAGAAAAGTTTGTGAAAAGTACCTGTTCAAACCAAAACCGACTTGGCTCTTGCGTGTTGAACTATAAGGATGATGGTTAATGTAAGGATATAGCTTGGTAGCCAAATAAAAGAGTGCAATAAGGAGGGGGGATGACTAAGAGTACAAGGTGTATTACAAAACTTTTGGAAGAAGGTAAAAGTCGAGAAATGCTAACCTTTCATGCTTTGCATTTCCAGTCTTTCTAAAATTAGATGAGTTGGAAATAGAAAAAAAAGAACCTCAGTAATTTCTACCTTATATACTAGTTTTAGTAGGGTAGTTAGAATGTTAGTTTCCATGTTTTTAGAGGAAAGGATGCCAGGAAACAAGACAGTGGGGCCTGATAAAGGAAGGAGGAAATGGTGGAATACTAAACCAGCTTGTATATGGTGGAAAATTTGGAAGAAAAAAAAAGAGGAACTTGAGGTGTTTGAAAGGCAAATATAGTTCCATTCAGAAGACATAGGCTAACAACACTTTTTGGTTCTATCTTTGGTGCAAAATTGAACTTGTAGATGCAGTGCTCTGTTTTAGAGATCCTAGTATCCATACATGTTTAGGAAGGGACATAATCTTTTTATTTTATTTTATTCTTCACAGAGTTTCCAGAACACTCAGTGTTGCTTAGGATACAACCATTCACATTTCAAAGAAAAATTTCTATAGGGAAGGATGTAATCTCTCAGGTCTAGATATGGCTTTTTTTCTACCAAATTTCAGTCAACCACGAAGAGAGCTTTTTTTTTAGAAGGTAACAGTCTTGTAATATAATCCAAAAAATCAAACCTGCCATAACTTGTTACAGGTTTACTAATTACAAATGAGTATCAGGAAGATCTTCAATCCTAAATAAACAAAAATTACAAGGTGCCTAAAGCATTCATTACTGATTCTAGATCTTCCATATACTCTTGTTTACACCAAAAATGAAATAAAACCAAGCAATTCATCTTCATCTTCTGGATGCAGTTACTTACTTCTGTTCTGGAAGCATCTGAGGTTCCTTTCTTTCCACACAGACCACCAGATACAGGTGGGGATGATCTTCTATCTTTCTTTGTGACCAGAAATGTAGGCGAAGCTACTCCATATCTTCAGGGCCTGGAAAATATTTCTTGGCATCACCCAAAGTAGGTCCTTCGAATTGATGAAAATGCTCCACAAAATATTAGTGATCTTACTGTGAAGAAAGAGGTGGTTGACTGTTTCAGCCTCTTCTCCACACAGGAAACACCTAGGACTCAGTTGGATACCCCTTTTCATGAGGTTCTCCTGAGTCAAGACAGCCTGCTTCGCTAGTAGCCAAGTGAAGCAGGACACTTTAGGAGGTATTTTAACTTTCCAGATAAGTTTCCATGGCCATGGCCAGCCAGTAACCTGATGGGTGAAAGAGTTGAACTTTTTTTAAGCTTCCTTCACTCTGAAATTTCCGCTGCAGTTATGATTCCAAAACAATCTATCTTGGGAGGTGGAGGTTCCTTTGAATTGTTCAAGGATTCCAAAGAAATCTACTAGTCTTTGGATCTCCCAATCATTTAGGGGTCTTCTGAAACTCAAATTCCATCCCTGATTTGACCAAACTTCTGCCACAGTGTCTTTTTGTTGTTGGTTCAGCATGTAGATATCTGGGAAGAGGATTTTTAGGGAGCCTTGTTCTAACCAGTTGTCCTCCCAGAAGAAGACCTTCATGCCATTTCCTACTCTAATGCTGCAATTTTCTCTTAATTTTGGCCAAAGGTTCCTGATGGCCCTCCAGATGCTAGTTCCATAAGTACTAGTGACCATTTTGGTAGACCAGTTATCCTCCATTTCATACTTCTGCTTGATAAGTTCGTTCCATAGTGCTTGTTCACTAGATGCTAGTCTCCATAGCCATTTCATCATAAGGCTTTGGTTCTGAATCTTCAAATTCCTTACCCCAAGCCCTCCTTTTTGTTTGCTCTCAATCAATTCATCCCACTTAACCAAGTGGAATTTCTTAGTGTCACTATTTCCTTCCTATAGGAAATTCCTCCTTATTGTATCAAGTCTGTCAATGACCCCACCTGGGATAGGAAAGATAGACATCATGTAGGTAGGCATGGAGTCGAGAACACTATTGATGAGATTGAGTCTCCCGCCAAGGGAGAGAGATTGACTCTTCCAGTTGACCAATCTTCTTTCACACTTCTCGACCACCTCATTCCAGATTCCTGAGGACTTGCTTTCTGCTCCTAGTGGCATGCCCGAATATACCGTTGGTAATTCACCAGTCCTTCCCCCAAGTGTACCAGCCAGAGAGATTAGATTGGTGACCTCATTCACTGGGTATAGGAAGCTTTTTTCCCAATTGATATGTAGTCCTGATATGGCTTTAAATAGCACAAATATAACTCTGAGAACCATCAGTTGATTTCTGTTGGCATCACAGAAAACCAGAGTATCATCAGCATATTGTAAGTGTGTGATCTCCATGTCACAACCCACCCTATTTGATACTCTAAAGCCCCTTAACCATAGTTTCTCTTGAGCAATCTTCAACATATCATTGAGTCCCTCCATAGCTATAATGAATAAGAAAGGAGACAGGGGATCTCCCTGTCTTAATCCTCTCTGTGAAGAGAAAAAAGCTGTAGGAGAGCCATTGATGAGAACAGAATATTTCACAGTACTGATACAAAACTTTATCCATCTCATCCATCTACCACCAAAACCTCTTTTGGATAAGGTCTCCAGCAAAATATTCCTGTTGAGATGGTCATATGCTTTCTGAATGTCCAGCTTGCATAAAATGCCTGGCACCTTGCTTCTAATCCTAGAATACACACATTCATTAGCCATCAAAATAGCATCCATGGTCTGTCTTCCTTTAATGAAAGCAAGTTGTTGTGTGTCCACTAACTTGTGCATAACCTTTTTAAGCCTCTCAGTTAACACCTTGGAGATTATTTTATACACACTACCAATTAAGCTAATGGGTCTAAAATCTGTGAGTTTCTTTGCACCCATCTTTTTGAAAATTAACGCCAGATAAGTGGAGTTGAAGCTTTTCTCAAAGAAACATCTCTCCTGGAAATTTTTTACTGCAGCAATGACTTCCTCCCCAACAACCTCCCAACAGTGGGTATAGAAGGCCATGGTGTAACCATCAGGACCCGGAGCTTTATCTCCAGCACAAAGCTTTACACACTCCCATATCTCTTGGTTCTCAAATTCCCACTCTAGCATCCTATTGTCTTCTTCAGAAATTTTGTGCCCTTCCCTGCAGCCACCAGAGGGTCTCCATGTCTCAGTTTCAGAATATAGCTTCTGGTAGAAGTCTATGATTTCTTTTTTTATTAACTCTGGATTTTGATTGCTTCACCATCCACATTTAATTCGTCAATGTTATTGTATCTCCGGTGAGAGTTAGCAGTTTTGTGAAAGAACTTTGTGTTCTTATCTCCCTGCTTCAACCAATTAACCCTAGATCTTTGTCGCCAAGATATCTCCTTAAATTTTGCTAAATTTTCAAACTCTATAAGGAGATCAGCCTTCAGTTGAATCTCATCTTCATGAAGAGCTCTTTGATCTTGCACTTCTTCTAATTCAGCAATTTGATTGAGAACACTCTGTTTCTGAGGGGCTAAGTTTCCTTGGGATGTTTTACTCCATTCCCTCAATTTATCCTTAAGAGCTTTCAGTTTGAAAGCTAGGATAAAGTCTGGCCTCCCTTCACATACTATAGAGCTCCACCATTCCTTCACTCTATCCAGGAAACCCTCTGTCTGTAGCCACCAATTTTCAAATTTGAAATAGGACCTCATTGGTTTCCAATTCCCACTTCGAAGCATTATGGGATTATGGTCAGAGGTAACCTTGTGCAATAATGTTTGTTTGATGTTTCTGAATACTTCATCCCATTCATTAGACAAGAGAAATCTATCTAATCTGGATGCTGTGTCATGCCTGTCCCCTTTCCTCCAAGTATACTTGCCCCCTACTAGGTGGGGATCCAACAATCCCATGTCCTCAATAAAGTCAGATAGATCTGTCATTGCTCTTAGATATTCTGGAGCAATTCTTTTTTTCCGATGGGAATCTTGATGTGTTAAAATCTCCGCAAACCACCTACAGGCCATCAAATAAACCTCTAGCAGAGCCAACTTCTTGCAAAGGGAAGAAAATTGTTAAAGTTGAGTTAGCATGCTGGTTTTGAGGTTGCTTTATACCAAAGTGAGGTTGATGATGGCGACTTAGTTGCATCTTTAACACCTTATACATATGTATGCACTGCTTTCATCACTAAATTATACTAACAATAAACTCCATATAAAGCAAGGGATTGTTAGCGTTGAAAGATTCTTTTTAAGAAGCTTGTGTTTTGGTCATTCAAAGCATTGTTAAAAAGCTCCATTTAACTAATATTTCTCCTTCTTTTCAAAAGATAGGTATGAATAAATGTTATTTCTATAGGAGAACTGACCCCTTCTGATCTGAGATGTTGTAATTATATGGGAGAACCTTGATTATGTTGTTATCACTTTCTTTCATGAAGACTGCATGACTGAGATCCCTCTATTATACTGTTGTTTTCCTGTATTTTATTGCTAATTCTAGAAGATTGCTTTGACATCGTTTTAACATTCTTTTGAATTGCAAATCTGTACTTCATATTTTAACAGTACAAGAACTGAAATGGTAGCTCTGCATTGTACTCTACGACCCTCTTTTTAATGTTTCAACAGGTGGTCTATTGTTTATCATTTATCTGCGGTTAGATTTTAATTTAAAGAACTTCTTGTAGGATGTATCTGGAGTACATTATTCTGGCTTCAAGACACCTCACATTCACAATCTCTCTGATCTAGTCCAGGAAAATTTGGCAGTCCAAGTACGCATACTATTCATATTTGTAGCTACATTGCTGGAAGTTATGTCAAATCTTACAGTTTGCCTTCTACCTTAGTAGTTGGCCACTTAGTCTGTTGCTTGCTTTTCGTCCATGTTTTGTTAGGCAAGACAATTTGGCCATTTACAGCTTTCGGACTCATCTGATGATTCTCCCAACATTTTAGTATTTCAGGTTCGTTCTCAGTCAATTAACTATCTTCACTACTGCTGATCTATATATTGTTAAGTAAGTTTTTTTTTAATCCAGATTTCTGCTAGGATTCCTTTCAAAGCAGACATTGTTTTTCTTTCTGGAACCAGTGCTCGTGATTCAAGAGTTGAAGAACGGGCCAGCAGGCTGACAGGTTTATGCTGAGTTCATTAGAGTATGATTGGCATAAAAAGGAAATCTTTAGATATTTTTGTTGATAAGTGGAAATCTTTAGATTCTTTTAAGCCCATCTGGGTCTATGTGAATCCTCACTGTCCATATCGATCCGTTTAAGCCCATCTGGGTCTAGGCGTATACTTTTCCAAAGTTCAACCTAATCCAAACACGGAGGATAAATACTTAGGAAGCTAGAGAACTCTGGATCCTTTTTCTGTAAATTCTTGTTATAAGTTTTTGGTTGCTGACCCGCAGAGTAATAACTCATGGCCTTAGAAGAACATATGAAGACTAAAGCCACCACTTAAGGTGGCTTACTTTGTGTGGGTAGTTTCAAGAAAAACGTTCTTGAAACAGGATAACCTCCAGAATAGAGGTTTCAAGTTTGAAACAGGTTTTTGGAACAAATCTAGAAACCATTAACCTTTTTTTCCACTGCACTGTTGTTTCATAATGATGAAATTTAGTTCTGAGTATGCTGTGAATTAAACGGACAATGCCTGAAGATACAACTGATTTGATGAAAAGCTGAGAAAGAAGGGGCATGTCAAAAGAACAGCAGAAATGGTGGAGAACTATTCTGACATTATATGGTGGCTATTTTGAAAGAGTCAAAGAGAGAAATGTCAGATGCTTTCAAGATACAACCTACTATAAATAGAAGATAAAAAAAAACATTTATATACTTTTGTTTTCTTCTTTGTCGTAAGAGGAATTAATTAGTGATGTAGAATCGCTACCAGACACACTTGAATACATGCTGATTTGATGAGAAGCTGGATCATTCTGCAAATATTTCAAGCACAATTCATAGGACATTTTAATACTTGCGATTTTCTCATCAAATAATATTATGGAAGTCAGTTACTAAATTCTTAGGGGTCCCTATTATGTGAACTTTCCTCATTGACCCTAAAGTTAAATAGTATACTCCGTATTTTTTATATGTGTTTAAGAATAAGTAAAACTGTCAATTTAAGTAAGCTGTATAATCCCACAAGTAGGGTTTGGGGAGGGTAGGTTGTACGTAGACCTTACCTCTACCTTTATGGGTAGAAAGGTTGTTTCCGATAGACCCTCGGCTCTAAGCATGCTTACCTAGTTGAAATTATTATGAATTTTCATATCAGAAACAGTCCAGAAAGTTGTGCATTCCCCATTTCTATTGCCATATCCCATATACCAGTTGAAGTTTGACCTTGGTCATTGTTGTCTGATTCTAGGAGCAAAAGAAATGTTATTCAAAAAATTTCTTGCACCGAATTTTGTACTAAACCAAAATTGTGTGAGAAATATAGGGAAAAAATATTATTGAACTGTTGTTGTGTCTACATAATTACATTGAGACCCTATTTATAGACGCTAGAATACAATCATTTACCAAGTAGGATACTATTCACTATTCTTATTTCTATTTGTATTCCTATTCCTATTCTAAATAAGATTGTATAAACCTATTCCTATTCTAATGATGGTATAAATCTATTCCTATTCGAGTAGGATTGTATAAACATATTCATGTTCTAACAGTAACTATTTGTTGATTAAGTTCAGTTTGGGGAAATTGTGTATGTTATATGTATTTTTTCCTATCCTCATCCTAAACAAAACTCTTCCCATTGTTCCAGGTACTTCACTGACTAGTTTATTCTCTGAGAAGCAAAAGGAGTTCGACCATAAGTTTAAGAAAAGCTTTATCCTATCTGATGAGGTATCAAACAATTTATAATCTGTGTCCCAGGTTATGCGACAAATTGCCCTGAGATTTAATTACCTATTTAAGTTAAAAAATGAACCGTCAAACTCCTATATGTTCATTATATCAAGCACCAAGATATTGGAACATATTTTCAGTTTTTTACTCTCAAAAACTGTCGCAATTTATGATGAAGGGAATGATTGTTTTGTGCAAGTTCGTCAGATACCCTTCCCCTAATCTACACCTGGGATCCAACAGAAGAGCATATGTTATTTTATTCTTCTACATGCAGTTCATGGGATGTGCATGAGTATGAGATATTTTTAAACCACATTTACCTTGTACCCACAAAAATATTTGCAGTACAGACCTAGGTAAGTAACATCATACATGTTATGAATGTGTAATTATTTTAACTGAAACTAACCCATGTTTTACTATTAAATTTGCTGCATCGATCTAGGAAAGTGTGCATACTGAATCCATTCAATGCTCCTAATGCCGTCAATGTAGTTATAAAGTTTTTCTGTTTATATCGATGCATGTCTAAAGTTCACTATGTTATTTGATCACTTTGGACTGAATTCAATTTCAATCTGTGAATACTCTACAAGTTCTTTCAGATTGTGGAAAAAATATGAATGTCTATCATGCTTCTAATAAAAAAGGGATGACTATCGAGCTGATGACAAAATCGTACCACTTGTTGTATGCTGTATTACTTGCAGTTGGAAGCCATTTCCTTGTATTAACTTCCATGATGCAACATCTCTCTCTCTCTCTCTCTATATATATATATATATATAGATATATAATGCAGAACTATATATGTCTTATCTTTTCAGCTTGGTTTGGAGCCTGTGACTGTTGGTAAGGCTGCTCTTGGAAACATGTTGGGTGGGATTGGATACTTCTTTGGCCAGTCAAAGATTTCACTTCCATCAACCTCCACAGTAAGAGATCCTAGAAGTGATTCCCTGCTATTTTAGAAAACTCGCGACATGTGCAATAACCTAATGACAGTGTTAGATAACTCTATTTTTCTCTTATATGCAAGAAATTATCTAGAGCTCTGTGATGAAGAGCATATCATCATATCTGAGCCTACAGTGTAAGAGCTTTAAAATATGGCCGAATTAGGAAGTTACTCAAGTAACTATACTTTTTCTCTTCTATGTTTGTCAAGCAAGAATATTCCGGTAATACTGCATTTAAGAATCACGTTAGTCAGTCTATGATGGGAGGATATTAGGAATGGTGCTATTAGTGCTTGAGTGGTTACAGGGATAATCTGCTGTTTCTCTTGACTTGAGACTAAAGTTGACTAGAGGAGAGGATCCGTTGCTGAAATCTTGAAAATAAAGAGTTTCAAGAAGAAGTATAGATGAGGACACCTACTAGGTTCATGTTCTCATCTCCAATTGCACACTTCTCGAGGGGCAAAGAGCAGAAAATGTTCTTGTTAAAACGTAAAACTAATTACAAATATATTTCTTCATGCTAAAGTTGAAATTCCATAACTTTTGACATCAAATGTGTCACGACCCGAAAGTACCCCCTAGAAGTTAGGGCAACCCTTAGGTCGGAACAATTGCGTACTTGACCTTTCGGAGGTCTTGTACTAACCATTTGCTATCATTCATCACATAAGACATGAAAAGTAGTGCGGAATTAAAACTTTCACGACATTAATAATAATAAGGAAATATCTTTTATAAATACTAATGAGTAGTCTCGTCGTCACAAGCCATCTTAAAGACACAACTTAAATATCTTAGGGACACGACCTTTACGTTGAATGAAAATACATAATAAGTCTTAATAGTAGAAACTAAAGGAATAGAGACTATGCCCCTCGAATATATGAGGACATACTTAGTCTTGAGAGAGTCGATTCCCAAGCTTGCCTTCTAGTCTTCAACTTGCCTCCAACCTATACTTATAGAGTATAGAAAAGTATGGGGTTAGTACAAATAATGTACTAAGTATGACATGAAAAAACATGCAAAAAGGGACGTTTTAGTAGAAATAAGCTTTCATGCCAATTAAGTAAAACTTTCATGAATATAGAAGTGAAATAACACATAAATCATCATTTAGCACATAAGAAAGAATTTTCAAGATTTTAACACAAAGAGCCACTTTACAGTGAACTCAAGAAGAATTACAGTGAACTCATTTAAGGCCAACTCACAGTGAACTCATCCCTTTATAGTTTCCCTAACCAAGGTTGTCCTAAGATTCACTTAGGTAAGACATGAAGGAATCGCCCATACAATTCCTTCAATGCACACCTAAGTGATCCTCAAGACTACCCATTATAGGCTTACTATGTTTGGGGAACAAGTCCACATCTTATAACTAGACATTAGAGAAACATACTTGCATTTAGAACTTCACATAGGTGCCCCTCTCCAAGTGGACTTGCAAGTTACACAAAGTGCAATGTGAGAATAGCATCCCATACTACTACTCCCATTTTGTGCTCCTTGAGAATTCCATGAGATTAGGTACACCACATTCATCATTCGTAAACTTCATTATACAAGACATATCTTGGCATGCTTTTACATAATGACACATTCATGCATTACAAATAAGGACACACCAAGACTCCCCTTTCAAGTGTCTACTTGTGCAATGGATAAATAGCGTCCCATACCACCACCTACCCTAAGTAGTACACTCTTTAGGAGACTTAGTTCATTACATTATTTTGTGGGGAGTTAGCTTTAACCGACATAGACCATGAGAGCTAGACATGGAATCCCAACATTAACCCCTATCGGATGAGGGATCCCCACTTGCCTAGGGTAGGGTCATTCTCTTAGCATTTACATGGATTCTCCAATAGCTACACCTATGCAAGCGCATAGTTAAGGGATAAGGAGATTGTTTCTAAGTAACTCATTCTCTACTAACGAGGAGTACTCATCTCAAGAGGTACATTGGATACAACATCTCAACTCACGAAGTGTAACCATCCCTTATTCAAATCCTCTCGGTGCTAAGCATAACTCCCCCACGGAGTCTTAAACATTCATTACTAAAGGTTAGGGGATAACTATTGGACACCACATCTCAACTCACGAAGGGTATCCATCCTCCAAACTACATTAGAAAGCTCTTGGGAAATAGTGAGGTTGCTACTAAACACTTCATCTCAACTCACGAAGAGTGTTCACCCCAAAACTCCCTCATTCACATTCATTAACTTCATTCATTCATTCATTCAAGTGTATGTGTGTACAAGTGGGCACACCTTTCATAAGATTACCATTTTCATAACATTAACTCCTAAGCATATTCATAACTTCATTTATCACATTTCACACACTAGCATGCTTAATCATAATCATATTCTTCACTTAGACATAGTATCATCAAGAAACACATTTCAACCTTCTAGAACACATCATGCATAATCCTTATAAATCACTATTTCACTTCACATTATATGCCTTCAAGGCCACATTCACAATACACACATTTGTGCAATATAATCATGAACTTCAAGTAAACTCCGCCACCGAAGGTGGACAATACCACTAAAGAACATTTCACAATAAGAATTAAACAATATAACCAACTTACCATTCATCCAAGCTTTCACCACTTATTCACAATTTCTCCAATAATTCATCATAAAATAGCCCTTAGGGCAGTAGCTAAATCACAACACAAACCATAAAGGAAACATGACCCTAACATTTTCTAATCATGCTTATTAAACCCATTTCATAAGCTAAAAGTTGATAAAAAGCATAAACATGGTTTCATTGGGGTTTTGACATTAAAATCATCATTTAGCACTAAGAACAACTCATTTTAATAAACATTTCCATACAAAGACCCATACTTAGGGTCAAGGAATAAAGAAGTTTGAAGTTTGAAACCCTTTTTGAAATCTCTTTGAAATGGCTCCTTGAATGAAAGAAGGTTCAAGGATGACTACCATACCTTAATGATAGGAAACCCACAAATTTTTGATGAAGAAAACGTCCACAACTAGCCCTCCTAGCCCTTCCTTGAGTTCAAGCTTTTATGGGGTTTTGGGAGAGTTCTTTCTTGAGGGAGGGTTTTGAATATTTGATATAAGGGGTCTTGTCTAGGTCTAGGACTTAAAACTAACTTAATATACCTAAAAGACCCTAAAAATATCTGACATGGTTCATAAAAGACTTGGGGTGAATTTACAAAACACCCCAAGCCTTGGCAGAAAAATGTGACAGCTTTACAGTGACCAAACGACGGACCCCAACTACTGGGCGTCGACTGAACGACGGCCCGTCCTGTTGGGCGTCGTTTGGTTCAGAGGTTAGCTCCATGGGGGGTAAGCTCCCACCACTAAGGGTGGAGCTACGCCCCCAAACGACGGCCCGTCATCAGGACTACGGTCCGTTGATGCTAGGGCGTCGATTTTCCAGTTTTGGCAGCTTGGTTGCCAAGTCTTGGGTCCTCCTCTAGGACCCCTTCTAGGTCCTAGGTGGAGTCGTACCCGGACGTTAAACCCCTATACATAGTCGTCTAGGTCTTAGGAACTCCCACCACTAATTTCAACCAAAACGAACACGTAAAACTCGCTAAAACATACTAAGACACACAAGCACTTTCCAAGGCACATCTTCCGGACGTCATGTACGTTTGACCTCCAAACATCACCAAACTTTAGACACTGCCTCAAACATCATGATTAACCATTTTAGCACAAAATTAACTCATGAGACACATGCGAAGCTCTAGTTCAACCTAGTTCGTTTTAGGGGTGTTACAAAATGTCACTCACCTTCCCAGAAAGGATGATAAATGGAAGGATTCCCCAAACTGCCATCTAGTCAAGTTGCCATTTGTTCTTGTTTCCTTGGCTTCAGGAATCTAATGAGTGGGGAACTCACATAAAATTGGCTTCCCTACATCACCCCAAGTATATGCTTCAAGATTTTGGATGTACTGATGATTAATTTGCTAAGTTGATAATAGGTGTAACTTTTACTCAAGACTTGTACCTGGTCGCAAAAGTTCTTTGGATGTCCAAAGCACCTTTTGAAGTTATATTATTTTCACTCTTGGAGTCCTTTAGTTGTTTGTTCAAGAATTATAACCATTTAGATGTCTAATGAAGTTCTACAATGGCTCCTGACTTGTACAGCCTAATGGTGGAGATAATTCTGTCTTATACTGGCCTGCTGAGCTATATACAGCAGTTCCAAGTCGGCCCTTCTTCCCAAGGGGCTTCCTATGGGACGAAGGTTTTCATCAACTGCTAATTTGGTCAGTGACTTGTTCGTTTTTTTATTTGTTTTCTACTGCTTGAAAATAGTATTTTAGCTGGTTTCTAGTCCCTTTGATTTGCACTTATAAGGGAAATCTTCAAACAATCAGGCGTTGGGATGTATACATTAGCTTGGATATCATTGGACATTGGTTAGATCTGATGAATATTGATGGATGGATTCCGCGCGAGCTAATCTTAGGTGCCGAAGCATTGAGGTAATATATGGTGGATCCTGTTAAGCTTAGTTAACTAGTTCATAGTTTTTCTTGTAATCCCATCTGAAACTTCTATGTGGTCAACCTTGCAGTAAGGTCCCAGAAGAATTTGTTCTTCAGCATCCAACTAATGGAAACCCACCGACACTGTTTTTGGCCTTGCGAGGTATTTGGTTCTCTACCTTTTCTTCGGAATTTCTTGAGAAGATATCCTTCTCTTATTGGAATAGCTATAGCTGACTACATGTTCTTATACTGTCTTGTAAAGTTAGTATTGGTTCATAGTCTGTTTGTTGTTAGTGATTAGTTAGCTTAGCTTAACAGTTTGTTAGTGGTTAAATATCTCCCATTATTAGTTAGTTAGTTTCTGCTTAGCTGGCACCTAGCTTTCCAAAGTCAGTCAGTGGATTGGGTGTGTATATGTAGAGATATCACAGAGAATGCATTTTAGTTTTCACTTTTCTATTTCTGAAGCTTCTCTCTTTTTCTCTAGTGGCTTCCCAGAATCCTCCATAGCTAGATTGGAGTTTGTTGTTTGCTGCCATTGTTTGCCTGCTTTAGATCTACTTCTTCTACATTCTTCCCCTAGTTGCAATTTCTCCCTAGTAGCAAATATAGTTTTCTAGATTTTTAACATTTCTCTTGTGAAATTGAGACACTTGTCAGATTTCACTTCTCATGGCTGAGATTGAGAAAATGACGATTCTGTCATTTGATTCTACTAGTCCTCTGTACATGCACCCATCTGATAATCCCGATGCTATGTTAGTTCCTGTTCCATTCAGTGAAATAGGTTATCGATCATGGAGACACAGTGTATTGTGAGCTCTTTCAGTGAAAGAGCAAGTTAGGCTTCATCAATGGTGAGTGCGAATGTCCAGCTCGTGAGTCCTCCAAGTGTCGACCATGGGAGAAGTGTGACGACATGGTCACTTCTTGGATCTTAAATTCTCTGATGAAAGAGATCGAAGATTGTGTGGAATAAGATAATAGTGCTGCTAAATTGTGGAAAGAATTTGAGGACTTTTTATGAACGGACCAATGGAGCCAAGCTTTTTACGGAGCACTTGACATTACAAGTTACCACACAGAGATTAAGAAGCTTTTTTTTTTTTGTGGGTGGGTGGGTGGGGGGGGGAGTTAAATACCTTGAATGCGAAGAGTCAGTGCACTTGTGGAGCTAAAGAGAATCTGCACAAAGCAGAACAGGACAGGAGATTCATTCAGTTCCTTGTGGGACTCAATGAGGTGAACACAATTGTGAGAGGAAGTATCCTCATGATCCACTGTCTTCGATGGCACAAGCCTTTTCCCTGCTAGTTCAGGATGAGAAAGGGGGAGATGAGGCCCTCAAATCAGCTTGTTGAGTCTACTGCTTTCAATTTCAATATGCATGGAAATCTAAATTTCAGGACAAACCATTCTGCCAATAGCAGCTCCTTTGGCTCTCTTTTGGGCCTTCATGTGGCCCCAATTTTCTCCTCTATTGGACTTGAACCATGAAATATGTGTACTCGTGTAGCACTTAGCCCATTCCTTTCTATAATTGTTCGGCTCATTCTTGAGTTCTTCACGATAAGCATCTTCTAGATTTCCCATTGAACTCTGTCAACCTCTAATGCAAGTATGCCACTGTGGATGCTATCAAGTCTTCTTCCTTATTTGAAGATCTTGCAAAAAACAATCGATACTATAACTTAGTTATTTGGTGCTGGAACTAACAAATAATATGTTAAACATCAATGTTATCAAAAGAGAAAAGCTCAATAAACTCTTGAGGTATGTTGGGGCTTTAAGTTATTAATCACAAGCATGAATGATAAATACATGGCAATTAAGAACTTGAAAAAAATTATGATAAAGGACTCGTTTGGTCATGCGATATGAAATCATAATATGAAATCATGAGATGAAGTTGATGTTTTGCGTGGACATGCAATTTGGACTTTTTATATATTATATTGTATGTTTTCTCATAAACATAAAAAACCCACAAGTTTTAAAACTATTAAAATTGTCACAATTCTTGATACAAATCTAACCAAATAAGCAAAAATTTATAAAATCACATAATACACTACCACAAAGCTATTCTTAAAAAATTCAACATTTATCGATCAAATCTTAGTTCAATAAAAATATAAAATTGAAAAATTATTTTTATTAATTTTTTTGAACTTGATTTTTTTTTTCAATAAAAATAATTTTTCAATTCTATCTTTTATTGATTCGATATAATCTTACCATAATAGTTGGTCTTGTCCTCGATATAATGAGTAAAAAATGTTTTTTATTCAATGTTGATTTTAATGAAGTAATAATAAATTTGACTGGGTAAATAAATTTGATAAAAA
This sequence comes from Solanum sitiens, assembly GCA_016801875.1. Lineage (NCBI taxonomy): Eukaryota > Viridiplantae > Streptophyta > Magnoliopsida > Solanales > Solanaceae > Solanum > Solanum sitiens. Next base: position 1,422,949 of record JABWTJ010000201.1, read on the forward strand.
ATAGTGAATTTGGTGAATATAAATTGTAAACAAGAATTGATTTGAAGTAATAATAAATTTGACTTTGGTGAGAATAATCTTTATATGAGATATAAATGATTTAAGATGTAATGATATGAATTATAAATTTTATTTATATATGAAACAAATGGCTAGTAGATATATGTGGTTCTTTTTCACAAAATATAACCTTGTGGGTCAACTTTTATATTTGGAAAATCTCAAATTATGATTTTTGGAGAATTTGGGATTTCATTTCGATGATATGAATTCACCGTGAAATCGCATGTCCAAAGGCTGATTTCATCTCATGATATGAAATCGCATGGCCAAATGCCTACAAAGTGAAGTATCAATTGTTTGGTGTCACATCTTTAGGATCACGCTCATTGGCAAGGAAAAGTATGCCTTAGCTTTGATGACGACACTGAAGCGCCCAAAAAGCGAGGCTAAACACTCAACATGTTTCGCGCCTCGCTTTAGGGCTGAAGCGCGCCTTTGAAACAATGGTTAACATGAAACTCAGGCACATGAAGCATGATAATGTAATATCAGGTGCACAAACAACAGAAACTGTTCCTGAGATGAGGGTTAGAGAGCCATTGGCTATTCTGACATAATTCATGTTAGGACTAAAATAGTAATTTTTTAAGTGTTTAGAGGAGCCTGTCATGTGTCTATTATCACTTGAATTAACAAATGAAGAATCAAGGTGCGCATTAAAGGCAATTACTGATTGCACATTATTAGATGTGGCAGCAAAAGGTGAGTCAAGTTCAATCAGGAGTCTGTGTAAATGCTGAATTTCATCTGAAGACAGTTTTTCCCAAAGATGTTCTCCTGGATGTCTCCACATTTTCTAGAATATTAGCCAAACCCCTCGATGGACCTACACATTTTCCCCAATGATTTATGTTGGTATTCCGTGTAGTTTCCAACTTGACTCTTTTGTATCCGTTGGTTTTCCACAATAATCACACTGTATGTAACTTTTATGTGAAGTGCTTAGCTATAGTGTTAACTGTCTTTGAACAACCAATAGCTGAGCACTTCACATAAAAGTTACATACAGTGTGATTATTGTGGAAAACCAACGGATACAAAAGAGTCAAGTTGGAAACTACACGGAATACCAACATAAATCATTGGGGAAAATGTGTAGGTCCATCGAGGGGTTTGGCTAATATTCTAGAAAATGTGGAGGTTCATCGGATCTCTTCTTGTTGATCAGAGGAGTATGCATTCTTGGAACCAAGTATTTGAATGCTGATTTGATCATACACAGTTTCCTTTTAAACCAATTTTTGAAAGAAAACTGCATCATCGGAGCGCTCTGCTTGGAGATCCTGGTAATAGTCAATGTCCGGCCATAATTCAATTAAGGCGGAAGAATAATCGGTAGAAGTCAACTAACCTTGCTTAGTGACATGCGTTTTGTTTTTAATCTCAAAGATCTGGCCATTATTACCCATGCGAGAATGAGTGCCATCAAGCAATAAATATTATTTAGAGATTCAGATCTGCTTTCAACAATGTGTATCTTCTTAATATTGTAGAGCTTGAACATATTCTTGCACTTTCCTAGAGTCTGAGGGACAACTTGCTAACAATATGACAAAATTTCAGCTTACCACCCATTTGCTGCAAGTTCTGCTCTATCCATCTCTATATTTTATGCATTGCAGACTTAATTGGACTGCAGTTTTCTCCATCTGTTCATAACGAACTCTAGTTAAACAATTTTTTGAGTGGTGTGGTGGAACAGTAATCATAGTAAGTTACTCGTTTCAGATCTGATCTCCAAGCTGAAAAAAGAAAAGTTTGTTGCAACTGAGGCCAGGGATATCTCTGTCTTCTTGGATCGGGCATTTGTCCGCCTTGAAGCATGGTTCAAATGGTTTAACACAACTCAAGCCGGTAAGTTTCCTCTTTTGTGAATTTTATTTACAAAAAGGTCCATCTTTTACTTTTTTTACTAGTTGATAAACTGGGAATGTGATGTTACTAGTTACTATGGTATCAGTCTAACTTTGGTTTGTTTATTAATATTTTCTGAAAAAACTAAGAAGACAGCCTTCCGTTTGCCAGTGATCTTAAATTTATCTAATTCATAGGTGTGGAATTAGTGGTGAGCATGATTTACATTTGTCAGCTTGATTCCATTTGTTTCCGCTGTTAAGTTTGTGCCATTAAGTAATTCAGAACTGACAATGTGTGTTTTGGTTGGTACTGGATAAGTTTGAAATATCTTTGTCAGTTCAAATGGAAAACATGTAAAAACAGATATCACTTACCAATGTAGCCTTCAAAGCCTTATGATCTTGATAAGCTTGATATTATCTTTTAGTTTACTTCATCAGAACTGTATCAATGAGACCTCACTTGTGGAATTACACTGGATTTTTTGTTGTTGTAAAACTGTATCAATGTAACAATAACCTTCAAGCTTGCTGCTGACGGTTGGCAGATAAGTCTTTGGAAGCTGAACTTTGGACGTTACAATCTTCTTTGTAGAAGTGTTTAAATCTGCGGTAGCTGTAGAAGTACCAGTAGCAGAGGAAAATTTTCCAATTGAAAAAAAAAACGTTTTTAGCACTTTATGTAATGAAAATTATAAAATACTTCAGCAAGGTTTTGCATCAAAAGGAATCGATGTTAAAGCTATCAAGTCTTGATGGTGAGGTGGGAAAAAATGTTTTGGCTTAATCTACGGAGCTCATGCTTTTCCCCAGATTTTTGAACTACACGCTTTCCTTTTTCTGATCTTCTATTTGAGTTGCATGTGATTGTTCCTAACCTGTTAAGTTTTTCAATTGCAGGAAAGGAAATGGGTAGCTATTACTGGCATGGAAGAGATACTGCAACGATCCGTGAACTAAATCCTAAGGTTTTGATCTAAAATATGTCTATGCTGAACACTTCTCTACTGATGTACTTTTCTTTCCTTTTTTCTTGAAAGCTGATAGGTAATACCATTGCATGGGTAATTTTTAGTCTCCTCTCGGTAAATACAATTTCTGAAATCTTGGAGGACCTATATTAGATCCCTAATCACTAAATAACAAAACCTTGATTTTCTTTTTGTAATTATATTTATGTGGACCAATAAATGAGATGTGTAGAGAATAAGCTAGACAAATTTGGCAAAGCATGAGAGCCATGACCTTCAGCCCTGCAATATTTGTATTATGCAGATCCTATTTACAATGATCTAGTTAGATTGTAAATCACTTAGCTCCACATGTTTCTAGATAGTAGATAGCGAAATAGAGATAGCTATGGGGATACCACATTGAGAAATGTAACTAATGTATGCGTCTTTAACCTATAAAAGGATATATGCAGAAGACATCTTCTCTTGTTTCTCTCAGTTCTCTCTTCCTTGTTTATTTCTCACATCGGATCAAAGCGTTTACAATCTTTGTGAAAAATATGAGTAGTTTCTGCCTCTGGTGGGAGGCCTTATGCTGCCTGTATGAACTGAGTTTTCCATTCTTTCACAATTAGTATGTCTCTTTTCAGAAGCAGTTCTCTCTATCTGTTTATCGACTTGAAGAAGATGACTCACAATCAGAACTAGTTGTCATAGTGAATCACAAGTATTTGAGGCTTTCGGGGAATTTTTAGGGGAAAAACTGGACGTAATGAGGAGGAAGTCAGAAATCTTGTTATTTCAATCGAGAGAGTAAGTTAGTGAAGATTTCAAGAAGAAGAAAAAGCTTCTTTGTATTTCTTGATGAATATACAACTCATGAGAAAAGGTACTTATGCGATGAGTCCTAAGACTAATTAAGGAGAGACAATATCAGAAAAATATGAGTAGCTTCTGCCTCTGGTGGAGGCCTTGCGCTGCCTGCATGAATGGAGTTTTCCATTCTTTCACAATTACTATCGTCTCTTTTCACAACCAGTTCTCTCTATCTATTCTATGGACTTGAAGATTACTCACAATCAGAACCAGATGGCATAATGAATCGCAAGAATTTGAGGCTTTTGGTGAATTTTAGGGAAAAACTGGACATAACTAGGAGGAAGTTTGAAATCTATAATTTCAATCGGAAGAGTAAGTTAGTGAAGATTTCAAGAAGAAGAAAGAGCTGCTTTGTATTTCTTGATGAATATACAACTCATGAGAATGGGTACTGGGTACTTATAGAATGAGTCATAAGACTAAATAAGGAGACAATATCACATAATCAATTTCAATCCATTACAATCAATACAAACTACATTATCATTCTCCTCCTGTAATTAAGCTATCAAATCAATCAACACTCCCCCTCAAGTTGGTGCAAAGATGTTGCACATGCCCAACTTGCAAACCAGTGTATGAAAAGTCTTTTTGTTGAAGCCTTTGGTAAACACATTAGCTAGTTGCTTTTCTTCTGACACGTGGACCAAACTCAGGATACCATTCATAACTATTTCTTTGATGAAGCGTCGATCAATTTCAACATGCTTTGTTTGGTCATGTTGGACTGGATTTGGAGCTATAATGATTGCAGTCTTGTTGTCACAATACAAGGAAAGTTCCCTTTTCCAGACAATCTCAATTCCTCTAGTAGCTTTTGTAATCACAAAAGTTCACAAACACCTTGGTCGATAGCTCTATAGTCTGCCCTCCACACTTGATCTAGCAACTACACTTTGCTTTGTGCTTCTTCAAGTAACCAGGTTTCCTCCTACAATTGTATAGTAACCAGATTAGATCTTCTGTCATATAGAGATCTAGCCCAATCCGCATCTTTAATGGCTTTCTATTTGGAGAAACATAGTCCTTTCCCTGGAGACGACTTCAGATACCGAAAAATGTGAAAGACAACTTGCATATGAGGAACTCGGGGATCATCCATGAACTAACTCACCATACTAACTGAATAGGCTATGTCTAGTCCAATTTGAGAGAGATAAATGAGTCTTCCAACCAGCCTATGATATATCTCCTTATAAACCGAATCCAACTCTACTCTGTAATTTGTGGTTACTTCCAATGGATGATTCTGTTGGTTTGTAACCTGTCATGCCAGTTTCTTAGGTCAAGAATATATTTCCTTTGAGAAATAAAGATTTCCCTTTTTGATTTAGTCCTCGATTCCCAAAAAGTATGCAGTTTTCCAAGATCCTTGATCTCTAATTCTTGTGCCAACAACTTCTTCAATCGGGTTATCTCCTCTTTGTCATCTCCTGTCATTACTATGTTATCAACATAAACTACGACAAGATTGTGTTTACCTTTGATGTCTAATGAAGAGGGTTGATCAACATTGCTTTGTTGGTAATCGAAGGAGATCATTTCTTTGCAGAATATGTCAAACCAAGCTCTAGGAGATTGCTTCTTTCCGTACAAGGATTTCGAGGGTGTATAGTGTTTAGAAGCCATGCCATCACAAGGAAATTGTTAGAATTCACTGACGGTATCTGCCAGAACTTAGATGGGAAGTGTCAGAATAGTCTTGCGACCCGAGATCTGGAAATATTTTTTGGGAGAAGTCACCGGGAAGTTGTAGATCTGGCCGGAAAGCTAGCTGCCGCGTCAGGACCCTAATTTTGGGATCGGGAAAAATAACAAAACTGGTAGGGATAGGCTCGGAATGTTCCAGTGACCCCAAGAGGAAAAATAAATCCAAAAGGAACTGACCAGAAGGGGATTGTGTTGCAGACAACCAACCAAGAGAGAGAAAACTTGACCTCTTCGGTAAAAACGTAACCATTGTGCTGCACGGTTGATAACTCAGTGTTATTAAAAGCGAAAAGTGCAAAAAAGCTCTAAGGTCCGTGGGGACTTTAAGTGCAAAGCGCAAATAAAGCGTGGGCTTTAATGAAAAAAGGCGCAAAGGAGAAAAAAAAATGTGTATATTTAGTCCAAAACTAATAGTTATAAACATGAATGACAAATATTATGACCAAATAAATTAAATTTTTTTATGATAAAGTAAAATATCAATTGTTTAATCACTTCTTCACAAGAGGCCCATTGACAAGGAAAAGTTTGTCTTAGAACTTTGGTGACGACACTGAAGCGCACATAAAGCGAGGCGAAGCGCTCAACACGTTTTGAGCCTCGCTTTAGGGCTTAAGCGCGCCTTTGATAACACTGTGATAGCTCACCTCAGAAAGACATCAATGGCTCTGATACCATGAAGATTTCAAGAAGAAGAAAAGGCTTCTTTGTATTTCTTGATGATATACAATCCATGAGAATGGGTACTTATACAATGAGTCGTAAGACTAAATAAGGAAAAACAATATCACATGATCAATTACATTCAATATAAAATCATTCTACTCCTATAATTAAGCTATCGGTGTAAAAAATCAACAGTAAGGAAGAAGCAACCGAAATGAACAAAAGGCTGGGTGACTGTTAAATTATTATAGTAAAAGCATCAAGGAAAATTTAGGGCAACTCTTAATCGCAGGACTTGTTGAGGGTTTGGTCTAAAAATTAGGAGTAGCATCTGCCGTTATGAATGGGATACTCTTTTCTTGTGTAGTCTCTTTTTCCTTATGGGTAAGATATACTCATTTTGAAGACAAATATAATTTTGTGGAGAAAATAAAGATGAATTGTATACTTTTGTTTTATTTTTGGTGTAAAGAAAGCTATGCTGAGGAGGCTGAATCACTAGTTGATATGATAGGATCCTTGTGATGCAGTAGCCTAAGCTTGGTTGGGATTTTGTAAAGTCTTTTGCACTGGTATGGTGTAATTTTATATATATATATATATAGAGAGAGAGAGAGAGAGAGAGTTACCAGTTTTAAAAAAAAGGGTTGCATCCAGGATGCTCTTATTTATTAAATAATAATATACCTAACAAAAAATGAGCTAGACATTCTTCCGGAGCATGAACAAAATTAAGCATAGGATAGAACAAATAAAGGATCAGTGTAAAGATAATGACATTCAGAACAAGTAACATGTTAAATGGAATGTTTTATCTCCCTAAGTCATTCCTGCAGCTGATATACTTTGCTTCATGCATGAATTGACCATAGAACTTACCATTTCTAGCTTTTACAGACCTTATCTTCTGGACTGGATGATTATCCACGTGCATCTCACCCAAGTGAAGATGAACGTCACGTGGATCTTAGATGCTGGATGCATCTTGCAGCAGATTCCATGCACTCAATAGCAGAGCTTCTGAAGATGGATAAAGCTATCAAAAAGGTATAGTAAATACACAAGTTTCTTAAAGCATCATTGTCTTGCAAAATTTGCTGAGTCCTGCAATAACTCTTGCAGGAGTATAGTTCAACTGCAAAGCTTCTCTCAGATTTTGAACTTCTTAACAAGGTACAATATCTGAGGAAAGACTCAAAATAGTCCCTCACATTGGGTTAAGGTTTAAAGTGATCCTTCAGGTTTCACATGGAGCACTAATAGTCCCTCATGTTTGCAATATTGGTGCACTTTTGATCCTCCCGTAAAATTTTGCCTATTTTTTAACATTAATTTTGTCCAAAATTTTATATAAGGAATGTCCAATCGTCTTAATATATATATATAATAGAAATAATAACTCTATCTGTGAGAAGGTGATAAGAAAGATACCTTGTTTATTCATTAGAAATATTACTGCATCTAAACTAAAAACATCTTAACATATGACTTTGCAGGAAAAGAAAAAATTGTACTATTGCACGTGAAATTATCGTGATAAACCTCTCGACTTTACCTGCAATACGATTTCTACTAAACAAAACAAAGTGTTTTTCTTCTCATATTCTTTCATATGGAGTTGTTATTTTACTAAATAGATAAAATGACGATTGAACATCTCATACATAGGTTATGGATAAAATCAATGCTAAAAAATAGGTAAAATTTTGGAGGAGGACCAAAAGTGCACCAATATTGCAAACATGAGGGACTATTAGTGCTCCATGTGAAAACTGAAGGATCACTTTGAGACTTAACCCAAAGAAAAGGGACTATTTTGATCCTTTCCTCTACAATATCTTCTAATTTCTAAGCATTCTTATTTCTGATGGTATAAGGTTCTCTTAGTTGGCTGTAGCACCATCTGGAAGGGTTTTATCATTGACTTGTAACTGTATAGTAACAGGGTAACTGCTGCACCTGTTAAAATGTCTGTAACACTTATTGGATATTAAAATTTATCTCAAATGTTCTTCTAATGTTTCAGATGCACTTAGACACTGCAAATGGAGCTTATTGTGATTATGGAAATCATACAGAGAAGGTATGTGGTTCATCATATGAACATGTCTGACCATCGTCCTGGGGGCAAAGTATGCATAGTTTATTGTAAATGATGATTGGTGCAATTCTATTCGTGCTTGCTACATTCCAAACATGATCAGGTTCGTCATGGTCTTATCCATGATTAGTTCATTGATAGTATTGTCTGATGTATTTGAGTGCTGTTTTACCTTACTTAGCACATTGCACTTCAGAAAACGTAGGTGGGTTTTATCAGGCAGAACAGTGAATCCCAAGGTAAAGAGATGCATGTAAACTTCTGAAACCTATATGAATGAATCTATCCATCATCTTTGTTCCCTATACCCAAACTGAGGAAACCTGATCTAGAAGCATTCTCTTAACCTCATAGTGCAAATCAAAATAATTATCTTTAAGTATCTCAAGCTTAAATTCAAAGGAGCCCGTGATAAATGTTTCTGGAGGAGAACATAAATCGAATCTTTTCTCTTACTAGCAAAAGTGAAGTAATAAGAAACCTACTTGAGTACTTGATGGCTATTTTAAGTTGGAAAGGACCAAGTACAATTGATGTTCCAATAGGTTTCAACACAGTGTTTCCTGATTTTTAAAAATATACGTTAATTCATCCATTTAAGATATTTCTCACAATCTCTACAGTAACCCCCCCCCCCCTTTTTCAAACACACACAAAAAACAAAATTCAATCCTCTGTCCCTGTGGCGGTGGGTTATGGGCCACAAGAAGTGGTGTATCTTCTTTTCTCGACAACACTCTTTTCCTTTCAGGTTCAATTAACTTGGAAAATAGTGGAGACTGGAAGCAACTACCCAAGGCGGGAGTTCGTACGCGAAGTCCTAGAAAAACCTGTTCTACAACTGGTTCCTCATCTTGGTTATGTTAGCCTTTTCCCATTTATCCTCAGGCTTATTCCACCTGTAAGTCTTTTGGCATTGTTTCAGCAATATAATAATTCCAGTTGTTTAACTCTTGATTTGCTTTTATATTTATATTCAACTTTTTTGGCTAGATAGTGGCAGTAAAAAGCTCTATTCTTTCTTCCTTTTTTGGCATCTCTTCGTTGATCTAGTCAATTTAAATTGCTCGTGCATGCTTATTTTCATTCAGGACTCACAGATACTCGAGAGTCAGCTTGACCTCATCTCCAATAAGAGCATTTTATGGACTGATTTTGGGCTGAGATCCCTATCCAAAACAAGGTGATGCAGTTTGTGATATATGTGCTCACTATACTAGTGTATTACTATGATACTCTCTGTTCGTAGTTTCTTCATAAAGAAAATCTGAAGAAATGTTATCTCTGTTTTTATTTTTGGGTTGTGCCAGCTCCATGTATATGAAACGGAATACGGAGCATGATCCTCCATATTGGAGAGGGCCTATCTGGATACCCTTGAATTATTTGATCGTTTCGTCTCTTCATCACTACTCTCAAGGTACGAAATGAACAACAAAAATCTTACTATAGATACTCATTTACCTTGGTAAATACTTATTCGTACCCCGTGCTTTCTTTGGTCATGGACACGTGTCATGTCCTGCATTCATTGGTTTGTGTAAATACTAGGTGCAGGTAAGTTCTTCACCCTCGATCCTTCCTGAGATCCTTATGTTAATTTACTTTTGTTTCAACTTTTGAAGAGCCTGGACCATGCAGAGAAAGAGCCAAAACCATCTATAATGAATTGAGGAGCAATTTGATAAGGTACTGGTGTTCTCCCACCTAAAACTGTTCCTTGATATTCTTAATACATTATGGTGGCTGCTCAGATGTGTGGTATATACATGATAACGTTTGCATTTTTAATGTCACAGAAATATCGTTGGAAATTATAAACGGACAGGGTACCTGTGGGAACAGTATGATCCCAAGAAAGGTAAAGGGAAAGGTGCACGCCTGTTTACTGGATGGACAGCAACTGTGCTATTGATCATGGCAGAAGCTTACCATGAAGTTTAGTATCACCCTAATGTAGCAAAAGCAATCATTTTTGACATAATGAATTCAGACCTCCAAAAAAAATATATACATTTTACTAAAGATTTGAAGGTGACTTCTTCTATTCCCTCAAGAGTTATGTTGACATATTGCAAATGTGAAACTGGGAAGAGCAACACTCGCTTGATGTGCCGAGTAAGTTCATCTTACATAATTTATTCAGTATGGTGAGGATTCATCGTGAATTGAAAAAATTACATAGTAAGGCAGACATGTGATATGTATTTACTGTACACAATTATAGTTTATTAGAGTGAGTTAGGGTTTTCTAGTAATTTTTTAGCTCATCTCTCGTTCGCCTCTTCCTCTCTCTCTTCCTTTTGTCGCTCACCTTGTGCAATTGACAGAATACAGTTTTATTAGAAATGACAATGATACAAATATAAATTGTAACAGTCAAATAATACAAATTAGCTGTCAGCTGTACAAAAACTTTTCAATGATGCAAAATGTAAATGAGATAGATATTTCAATTATACATATCCTTGTTTACGGTTAAAACATAAATGGTAATATTCAGTGATACTAATAAAATGGTAACCTTTTTAATGCAATTAATGGTAACAATCTATATATGAATCTAAAATTGTCGATGTGACATATCTTTATAGGCTGGATTTTTATTTACTTTTTTGGAGTTTTCGTTTAGTTTTTTTTATTTTAAAACATAAAATATTACTTAATGTTATTGCAGAATATTAAAACATAATATTTAATCATTCTCTCATTAAATCATACACATAAGAACTTTCGTTATCAATTTCTTACATTAAAAATATTTTCCATAGTTATAAAATTTAAGAAGATATATTCTTTACAGTTAATTACAAAACTTGAAAAGTTTTTTAACATTAACTTTAGAATACTATATAAACACATAAAATTAGATTGATTACATGTTGGACATGAGATTATTTGTAAAAGATGAAGGTCAGACAGATATGATGGTGTCGAGATAGTCATGAATTTCTGCGCGGCTGATCGAAGACTGGATATGGAATTTGGAAACAGCTGAAGCTCTTGCCATTCTTTTGCATTTGTTTATTTCTTTTCTTTTTTTTTTAATTTTAGTTAGTGTTATATTTATTTTCCTTTTTGATTATTGGAACCGATCCACTTTTGGAATTGATAGTTGTACTATTTTTCAATTTTGTTAACATTAACTTTTGAATACTATATAAACACATACAATTAGATTGATTACATGTTGGACATGAGATTATTTATAAAAGATGAAGGTCGGACATAGATGATGGTGTCGAGATAGTCATGGATTTTTGCGCAGCTGATCGAAGACGACGACTGGATATGGAGTTTGGAAACATCTGAAGCTCTTGCCATTCTTTTGCATTTGTTTATTTTATTTTTTTTTAAATTTTAGTTAGTGTTATATTTATTTTCCTTTTCGATTATTGGGAACTGATACACTTTTGAAATTGATAGCTGTACTATTTATTTAATTTTGTTGATTAGTAAACCCTGATGGGGCATTTGTTTTTTTAAAACAAAAAGGAAAGAAGAGATTTCATGTAATATAATTAAAATTTAAATTTAATTTGCCATTGATGAAATGATGACTCATTTATTTTGTTACATATTTTAATTTTAATTTTCTCTAATCTATGAAATCTGGAAAAAAAATATAAAACTTCTCACCATTATTATAATTTATTAGTTTTCATCTTTCTTTATTATTACTACAATTTATTATTTTTATTAAAAATTTTCTTTTACCTTCTATTTTTATAATTTTCTAAAAAAAACGTCTAATCCTTATTACCATAATTTATGTCTCCTCTTTATTACCATAAATATGTTCTCCCCATTAATTTTCTCTCAATTAATCTCATTTAATTTGTTGTAAAATATTGAAGAAAATTAAAATATCTTATTTTTCATCATAAATAAAATACTACTCCTAAAACTTCTCTTTTCCTTCTCCTAATTTTCTTTCATTTATTAAAAAAAAAAAATCTTAAATTTTGATAAATCTCTATCACAATTATTTTCAAAGATTTTTATATTTTTTTAATTTGTCATTTTGTGAGAAATTTATTTATAACTTATTCTTTTTAATTTTTAAACTTTCATCTTTTTTTGAGTAGTAGGAGCTTAGTTTTTTTTTTTGTGTGTGTATATCTTTTATTTAAAAGTGAAACTTTGATAGAACGAACACCGCACTCTTTAGTTGTACAAAAAGCAATTTAATTTGTATTGCATGAGTGGGATCCATATTATTTATTACTTTGAATCTTTATGATATCCAAAGCAAGCCACGTGTACCCCATTCTCTTCATCTTCTTTCCAATGACCAAAAATTTGATTTCACATTGCACTGCTCCATTTTAGGGTTTTCAAATTTCTCCTTTGCTTCTCTCATTTCTTCTGTCTTTTCAAATTTTTTTCTCTTCATAATTTTCTTGTGTGCTTGTGGTGTGGCTATTTAAGGGCGTAGAAAATATCAACAAGTGAGACCTTGAAATGAATTATTTGAAGCCAAGGAGGTTGAGAAGATTAGCAATATTTGTTCATTTACTAGGAAGCTCTATTATTTATTCATCTGTTCACCGGTAAGCACTTCAATTGGAGCTTTGTTTTCATGATTTCCTAAAATATTTGTATTTTTATCTTTATTTACTAGAGATCCCCCTTTTGGCTTCATCCAGGACATGCACATTATGATTTTTCACAAAATATTGTGCACATTGTTGCATCCTATTGTCATCTTCTATATTTTTCCATAATTTCTTTTTTAGTTCTTCCCATTCTCACTCTTGGTGGAGAAGGAGAAGAAGAGACATTGAAAAGGAGGTATTACATTTTTGGAAAGGAAGAACAAATTGATTGAAATTAGAGGAGAGTGATACGAGTTTCGAGCTGGTGCATCAATTTGGTGATGAAATTTTACATTTGAATATCGAAATTGAAGGTGATTTTTCATTGTAATCATAATTTTTTGGGGTTTCCCTTCCAGTTTTTGGGTTTAACTATTTTATTTTCTGAGTTGTTGATGTTACTTTTATGTGTTTTTAACGTGGAATTAGAAAAAGTTAACAAGAATCACTATGAAATGGGTGTGGCAAAAAAAAAGAGAGAATGAAGTAAAACTCACCAGAAATCTTGTGAGCTTTTGGCCTCTTCCTTTAACTGATTTTGCACATGCATGTACTAATTTACTATTTTGTCTCAATTTCATAGGTGTATATGGTATTAGGAAGAATCCAATGAGAATACAGAAAGGTTCTACGAGTAAAATCCCTAAAGGTTAGTAGTGCATGTTAGTCGATAGTCAATTTTGATGATTTTCTTGCCTCTTTCATTCTCCATAATTTTGTCCCTTTGATAAGTTTATGAGAGATTAGACAACATCTTTCACTTTTGTGATTTATTATTTTCTGTCTTTTATATATTCTCAGCTTATTATTTACCTTATTCTTGATCGATTAGAATCTGTTTGGTTAATCTGCACTCTTGATTTAGTCAAGTTACATTCAATTATATGCATTTCTCAATGTTAATGTACAAACATTGAGATGCAACATAAATATTGTGCATGCTCACAAGTCACAGGGAGAAAAAGTATGAACTCGAGATGATGTAGATTTCGTAGCTGAACATTAATTAGGTATCGACTTTATTGAACATCTATTGCAATACTTCTTTTGATGAAGTAATAGATTTTACATAAAGGAATCAAGAAAATGCAATTTGTTCAATATTGAACATCTACTGTAGTTTTTTATACAACTATTAATTGGATTGCAACTTCCTGGTGCTATACAAATAGGGGTGTAAATGTGCTCTTTTAGGACAGAGCTTGTATGAGCATATGTTTGTTTGAGCTAATATTCATAAAAGCTTTTATGTGTAAACATGTTAAAGGAAATACTTGATAAAATTTCATACTATATTGTTTTCCCTTAATTTTTTATCAGTAAGTGAGGCTAAGCTTTGACACTAAAAGTTTAGTTAAATGAATAGTGAGATAGTCTTCTGTAGTTATGTTTAATGATTATGATTCATTCATTCTTAATCAAAACATACAAGAAGATAATTAATGTAGGAGATAAACTAGAAGAAGTTGATAGCTAACACAGGAAAATCCGAGTCTTAGATAACAAAGTTTAGAAGGGCGAAGAAAGATCAATGTACAATTACGATTTGTATTTATACACAATCTGAATGAACGGCTGAATTGGCCAATCTTTGCACTAACTGAGGCCTCAACTAACTAACTACCGTGAACAGTGTTAACTAACTCTATTGAAATACTAACTGCCAAACATAATTGTAACAACTACTTAATTTTATTAGTCGTTGTGCAGGAAAAATTGTACAGATTTCTAGGTTTAGTTATTTAAAGCAAAAAGTGAGGGTGGTGTGTCCCTTATTTCTCTGAGAAATTGTTCTTGCTTCTTTTTAGCTAAAAATTTATCAAAAAAATGGCTTCTTATCTAATTAGTATTGTTGCTTTGAGTTAAGATTTTTCATTTGTATATTTTATTGTTGCATATGCTTTCGTCTATTTAGATTTTTGATTGCGCATATCACATTCAGTTTTCATCTTTTCTACTAAAGGCAACGCTAGCCTTTGTATAACAACAAAGACACAATGTATCTGCATAGAAGAAAATTCTATTTCATCATGATAGTTACTCTTTGACAGCCTTCTATATTAGTTGACGTAGTTGATGGAGAACATTACTGATAAAGAAGCCGTCGAAAATATAGCAAAGTTGATGTCATTTAATGATGTCTGCATCTGTAATTGTGATGATTATTATTTTGCTCTGCAATACAGCTATGCTACATAGTGAGTTATCTACAATTTGATATTCTCGTAATTCGTTTAACAATGGCTGTAAAGATTGCCTACTACCTTTCATCTGTCATCAATGTTGCTATTTTCAGAGCTCTGCAGACATACCATCAGTTGTTGTTGCTTGATTGGCTGCTGATAATCTTATTTGTATATTATACTTCACAACATTGTTTGCATTGGATTCTAAAATACCTACTGAGGTTACTCAATCAGCTGCTCAAGAGGAGAAAAGACAAAATATTTATATTGTACTTGACTCTGCCAAATCTCAGGTTGTGGTGATCTCACCCCGTGATGATGTTGTGAGGTGGGACATTAGTTGTATTGTTGTGAGCAGGTACATAAAGGTTGTCTTTATCTGTAATCTTCTGAAAAATATTGTAGATCTCATTCTTTTTCTTGCCATTCCTATAATCTGATAAAAAACAGAATGGAAAAGAAAATTAGCAACAAGATAATCTTGCAAGAAATACCAGTGCAGTTTTGGTTTTATATAGAGACCCGACTACATAGCTACTTGTTCTTACCTTAAAGGAAAAAAATGTACTGATATTAGATGATTCAGTTCTCAAATCTATCACTTTTTAACATATATATATATATATTTACCATTTGCAGCCTCCTCCTTTTTTATCTGGCAATTTAGCTTCTCTACAATATCAACACCTACTACATTTTAGTAAATATTTCAAGTCTTCTTATCCATCATCTTTTTTTCATTTGCCTTTTCATTTATTTTAGTGTCTAAGGATGATACAAGCAAACCTTGCAAGCTGACTTCCTTCTTGGATTATAAGGTTGGAATAGCCCACATTGTGAGAGAAGTTGAAAAACATGTATCAAGTAAATTCACCCTTTTATTTATAATATTTCAGTTTTGTATTCACAGTTTCGACATACATTTATTATTTAGGCTCGGGATTGCTAGCGTTGTCCGAGCTAAATATTGATTTGGACATCTTATTTATTTAACTATAAGACTCCACAAGAGAAAAATATGTGAGATGGTCAGCATAATTGAAACACCCTCAATGGTAGTAGTTGGTGTTGGTTTTTTTATGACGTTCTCCAAGGAAGAGACCATTATGAAGTACTGCTACAAATAGGAAGCTGATGAAAACCAAAGAAATTCAGGCACAGTTGAAAAAAGTGAACAAGTATGTTTGTGTCATCCATGTGTTTACTCTCACACATGTATCTAATTTGAATATCATCCCTCAGATTTTGGGGTACCATGGCTTGAATAAGCTTTAGCTATATATAAAAATGTATTTCAATATTCATGTGTTTCTCTGAAATCTTATTCATATCAACATTCATAGTATTAGTTAATTTTTATATAATAAAAGGTGATGTATGAATTAGTTTTTAATTGATATTTGCACCTCTTAGAGTTAAATGAGCATTGTAAGGATAATTTTAGTGATACTTGTATGTCATCTCTTTTGTTGAGAAACATGTATGTGTTCTTTCAAATTCACTAATATTGATTATTTATGAATAAGATAGCAATATATCACCTACAAGGTATTTACTGGTCTCCGTCTATAATGTTTATACACATGGAGTGGTCGTATGCACTTATCCAATCATGTATTTGTATATTATCACTTACTCAATCATGTATTGGTGATACGTAGCCTATTTGAAACAAAATGATCAATATTATTTAAAGGTATATGAACTTATGTTTTCGTATATGTATATGACAATGTCATGTTCTATCCATATAGTTAAATTGATTAAATTGTATTGTTGCGGTGAAAGAGGCGATACTAAAATCAACATAAAATTGATTTGGTTGTATTGTTATTGTGAAATAGGCAACACTAAAATAAACTATAAAGCACGGGCCTGGGCGAATCTAGTATATATATATATATATATATATATATATATATATGAAATACAAAAATAAAAGGTAAAAAGAGGAATACAAGGAAGAAATATATTTAAGAAATATATTTTTATGTGTAGGTAAAACGGTAACTTTTGAATTTCTTATTTTTGAAAAAGTATAACATATTATTAATTAATAATTGATCTTTTCTTTTTTCTTGGAATTTTTCTTTATTTGTTCATCATTTAAAACTCAATTCTTTAATTCTATTAATTATATTAAGTACAATGTTAAGAAACTAAAAAGTCTTTTTTTTAATATATATTTTCATTACATTAGCAACTTTGTATTTTTCTTATTGCTAAAGTAATTAATAATCATATTGATATTAGATATTATAGTCGTATAAATAAACATATTGTCAAATTTTACAGAAATCATCACATTAATTTTTTTTATTGTTATTTTTTCTAGAGGTATTGTTAGATTATATATAAATCATCACATTGATTTTTTTGGTGTTTGTTATATTCTTTATGTTTTTTATTTGCATATTTTAGTTTGACTCCAAAAATAAGATGCAAACTATTGAATTATGATCAACCTAGGAAGTGGATGTTAGTAAAAACTCCAAAGATAAAGTATGCATTGAATTTATATATTATTCTTCGTTTTAAAAAATCAAGGCCTAATGATTAAATTGGAAACACATCTTCATTTATATGATAATAAAATTATTTATAGCTTATCATTTTTTATAATTGCGCGAAGCGCAAATAAATTTACTAGTTCAAATATAAATACAAACACGCAAGGCAACAAATACATATACATTGTAATACAACCACAAATGCGCAAGGTAATAGATGAATACAAATATATTTTTTAGATTCAATTGTATTTGTTGATACAATTATATTTGATAATACATTTTATTCGCCAATGCACTTGATACAATTTTATATCAACAAATGCAATAGGATTTTATACAAATTGTGTTCGTTGATTAAAAAAAATTATATTCACGGATACATTTCGTACAATTGATTTGTAACTAGTACAATAGTTTTCAATACAAATTGTATCCATTAATACACTTGATGCAATTGATTTGTATAAACAAATACAATTTTTTAAAAATACAAATTGTATTTTGTCAATGAGCTTATGGTTCGCCTCTCCAGGTATAGCTACAAATCATAATTAAGCAAATTGTAGCATCTGAAATTAAGTCCAAACTATATTCATCTTTGAAAGTTTCCCCATAAAGAATGGCATAAGTTGAATCAGAACAAAGGACAAGTGTCTTTTTATTTCCCGTCTCTAATAATAGGACACATTTATTTACTTCTGTTTCACATTCACAAACTCTAAAAAGATACAATACTCAATTTCCACACGACAATATACAGAAAGAAAAATGTTTTATCTTAGAAGAAAAAATGATATAATATACATTCTGCTCCTAGAGCTGATCAGCTGCCTTAAAAACATGACAGCTCTAGAGAAAAATGATAATCAACATTACACAAAGACAGTCTCTCCATCTTTCTTCACCAGAATACAAAGTTGCATAATTGCTGCATTGGAGTTTTACTGCCGACTTCAACAACTCGGGGGATGATGCTGAATTCCACAATCTAACACCATGAGCCACTGTGCAAATTCAAAACCACGGCGCCCTGGGCACAAGTGCATAAGAAATCACTTCTTAGCTCTAGTGTCTCTGCTCATGCGTGTGCACAGACGGAGAAGTTACCGAGGAACTCTTGATCTTTTTCCTTCTACTGAAGCAAATATACATTAGAGTCCCATCATAATCAACTATGGGTGTGTAGTGGGTTCTCATGAAATGAGCTGCGGACATATTATAAATTAACCACATATGTAGTGAGGGCTAAAGCCAAGTCAGTCCATGCTTGGAGCATCCCAATAAAAGTCACAGGTCCTTAGTAGCATATCACCTTGTCACTAACCAGCCTGGTTTATATAAAGTATCTTTCTTAAAATCGCAACCTGACACGGAGGTTGACTCACCTTGACGACGAAAGCACTGCGATGAAAGAATTACACAGGATCATGATCAATATTTTAGCACAATAAACCTTGTAAATTTGATCTCCCTATCCTTCCACACAACTTTTCAGGCAGCAGGTAAAATGGGGTAAAATCAGTCAGCACAGTTAACAAACATACAATTTTTTTTAACAAGATATATAATGTTTCTGCACAAAACCTATAAATCGAGCTAAAAGTCCATGTCAGGCAGAAGATTCAATAAATAAATGAAAACATGACAAACCTTGTAACAGACTATGGTATCATCTGGATACATCGCAAACAGTTTGGTTCCAAGTCGAGCATGGCAAGAGTCACAGACACTCTCATCATTTATCAAAACATGTCGTGATCTTTCCTCAAACCTTGCCAAGCTTGCATCAATATCCAAAGCACGAGATAGATTATGGACAATCTGTAGAATTAATATCATCAGATGCCATGAGCAAAGTATATTAAGTATTCTATGTTGATTCCATTAATTATTTAGCATAATTTTAGGAGACTATATTTTTCGTCCTAGAGTAGTTATAGGAATATAACATTTCCTTTTAATGTAATTAAGTCGCTACATAATTAGTAAGGATTCACTTGTATAAATACAACTTCTCATGCATACTAAAATACAAAGTTAGCCTTTTTTCCCTTCTGGTACCGTTTCTTACTTGATCAAGGTCTTGTTTGCTCTTCTATTAAATCTAGAAAATTGTTTGGTTATATTTAAAAACATGTTATTATGCACCCGAATCTTAAAGCAGTACTTATCAATTGAAAAAAAAACTGAAATTCAATTAAGCGCACTTACTCTGGCAAGGGTAGTGATGCCCAGATCTTTGAGATTCGAAATAAAATACATGTTACAAAGCAAAGTGAGTTGACCATGACTAATACTTATTCCGAGTTAAGTGTGCTACGGGCAGGAGATTGACTATTATCAAGATCTTCAAGTGAAGTGTCTTTCCACAATTGGTTGAAATGGAAAGGGTATGATTTTGTAGCTTGTTAAATTAGGTCTTACGTCTAACTCACACCCTAAAAGCTAGCTCAAAGGGAGGAGGATTGTTCAAGCCATATAAGGAGTCCACCCATCTCATTAACCACCGATGTGGGACTTTTGTCATGCTTTAACATAGCTGATTGAACCATGAATATGATCAGAGCAGAGTTAAAGTTCTTGGCAAGTTCATATTTCTTCTCTTGAAGATGCATGCCCCTATGAAGAGAGTCGATGAGGTGTCATGCAGTAACAAGCTCCAATAAATAGTCGGAGTCAATTGTCTCTCATGAATAGCCAAGGATGATCACTTCTATTAAGATTACTTGCACTGTGATTATTGTGAAAAGTCGAGGCATACAGTGGAGACATGCGGGAAACTACATGACAGACCGCATACCAACAAAGAGGTCATGGGGGAACATGTGCAGGTCCTAAGGGACCTGGCTAATATTGCAGAAAATGAGACATCCAGGGTAAGGGCTTCGAGAGAAACTATCTTAGGATGAAACTCAACATCTTTACAGACTCCTTGACCAAACTTGACTCACCTAAGTTGTCAGATCTAATTATATGCAATCAAGTATTGTCTTTACTGCTCCCTTAATTATTTGATTGTTGATTCTTGTATGAATAGACACGTGACAGGCTCCTCTAAAGTCTAACAAAACTACAGAGCCAACCCCCGACTCTCAAACAGATTCTATTGTTTGTAAACATGATACTACACAGTGTTACAAAAGGCGAGCGCCTCCTCGCCTTTGGCGAGAGGCGAGGCGAGGCGATAGTAAAAAGGCGAGGTGTGGCGCTGCAATGGCGACAGAAAAGGCGCCGCCTTTTTAATTAAAAATATTTGACTTAATAATATTAGTCGAAATTAGGTTGTTTTTTTTTTTTACTTTTGAAATTTCTGAAACTCCATACTCCATCGCGACTCTCTCTCTCTCGATTGACTCTCTTCTCTTCTCCTCCATCGCTGTCTCTTCTCCCTCGCTCTCCATCGCTGTCAGCTTCTCCATCGCGAGCCTCTCTCCAGTTCTCCCTCGCTGTCGATTCTGTTCTCCTTCTCCCTCGCCGGCCGCCGGCTCACGATTGTGTTCCCTCCGACCCTCGCGACTCTCTGTTCTCCAGGTATCGTTTTCTCTCTTCTTCTTCAACAATTTTTTTCTGTTCTTCTTCTTCATTTTTTTTTTTCAGTTGTGTTTTTTTGGTGCAAGGCTGTAAGCACTAAGCAGTGCTTAGTTGCTTACTGCTTTGTATAAACATTTTTTTTAAAAATTATAGGCAGTTAATTAAAAAAAAAATCTCTCTTTTCCTAATTATTTATTTTAATATTCCTAAACAGCGAATTAATTGAATTTAATAATCAATGGCGGATGCTAGCAAAAAGAGTTTTTAGTATCTACTATTGGTTTTTGAATTGAATATTTGCTACTATGTGTTATTACTATTAAGATTTTGGATAAAATATGCAATTAAAAATTTTTAATTTTTGGTATTAATTGGCGCCTTGATTCAAAAAGGCAAGCGCCTCGCCGCGTGGCGAGGCAGGCCCTTGTCGCCTCTCGCCGTCCACAACACTGATACTACATAATCATCCATTCTTCGTGTACTTGAGTTTCCTACTTGAGTTTCCTGTTCACATGTTATCAATTAGCTCCATTACCAAAGAACATAGCATCAAGTTTTCCCTGATCATTGTGTTTTACAGGAAATTCAAACAAGAAAGAACATTGGCAATGAAAAATTGCATAATGGCTTATACATGTTTGACGCGACTCGAGACTCTGGTCAGAAATATTTTTATTCATTCTGATGTAAATGGTCTTACTCAGACACTGTTTCTTTGTCTAGAATTCAATGGTTTATTTACTTTTACTGATTGTTGCACTAGGCTGACTTGAGTGTATCTATTAAAGGCCAAAAGTGAAATTTTCACTTGTTTTTGGTCATCAAATAACTATCTATTCCTTCATTGCAGAGCAGCTACAAATCTGTGGAACATGTTCCTCTGTATCCTAGGAATCAGTCGGGTAATGCCCAAGTCTACTATGGATTTACTCAACTGCTGGAAAGGTATTGGCAGCAGAGGAACCAGTGAAGGTCGGTGGAGATCCATCCCAGCTTGTGTCTCGTGGACATTGTAGAAGGAGAGAAATTCAAGATGTTTTGAACGCAACGGGATCAACAGCCAGAAGATTAGAATCCAATGTTTTAGTTTACTTTACTTTTGGTGTAAACAGGATATGGTAGGGGATACAGCAGACATAATTGACTTGCCTTAGTTTACTTTACTTTTGGTGTAAACAGGATATGGTAAGGGATACAGTAGACATAATTGACTTCATAGGTAACTTGTAAAAACCTTTGTTGAGTAGTCCTCACCGAGGAACGTGCACACATCATGTGTGAATTGTAAAATGTTCCTCATCATCTTTTTGTTGATGAGTTTATTGTGACTAAAAAAGTTACCTTTACTCAAAAAAAGTATATCTTTATTGGGTATCATCCTACACAGGAAGGACACAAATGCTATCATCTTCCCACCAGGACATCCTTAGTGAGCATGAATTTCACCTTCTGAGAGTTTTGCCCTATTTTGGTATTACACCATCACCTCTTCATGGGGAGAGCAAGTAGGGGGAAGAGATGATCCTCCCTAGTTCCACTTTTGAAACTACTACTACAGGGGAAAGTAACATTGGAGTAAGAATTAAGGAGAGACTGTTGGGACATTTGGACAGACCTGATTTGAAAACTTTTCAAGTAGAACTAGAGCAGAAGAAACCATTATGTGATTTGTCGTGGTTAAATCCTCTTTTACCAGTTAGTTATCTACCTTGCCTAATGAGATAAACTTATCTATTACTCACAGGAAAAAAGTTAGATCTTGTAACATACATTCTTTATCTATTATTTTGAGGAAGAAAAAATATTTATGTAATTTTGACTCCTATAATTCCCCAATTCCCTCCTGTAAAGCCTTTGGCTTGTCTATTTCTTTTGTATTTATCCCCTAGAAATGGATGAGAGTTTTTGCAGATCCTAGAGGAAAGCAAACTATGATTGAAGAAATGAAGGCCTTGTAAAAAAAACCAAGACTTGGAAAGTTGCTTGGCTGCAAATGGGTTTCACTGTGAAATGTTTCTCAACAACCATGGTGTGCAGACCAGCTTTCCATACCTCAACTAATTCCAAAGGATACCTGCCACTTCCCAGGAACAGGTAACTCAATCCACCAAAGCAAAGGACATATTGGAAGAATCACCTAGTATTTTTTGAATCTACTGGGATTTGAACCGGAGACCTCGTGTTCTCAACCCACTTGATTGACCACTAGGCCACGAACCTTGAATGCAATGTGAAAAATAATTGTGATAACTCGATTGAAAGATTCAAAGCAAGATTGGTGAATAAACTTACCGAGTTGATTATCAGGAAACGTTTACCATAGTTGCAAAGACAAACACTCTAAGAATTCTATTGTCTTGTGCAGCTAATCTTGATTGGGCCTTGCAACAATTGGATGTGAAGAATAAATTTCTTCATGGAGACTTGGAAGAAGTGTATAAGGAGATTCCTCCCAAATTTGATACTGAACAAAGTCAAAGGAAAGCAGTGAAAACTGAAGAAAGAACTGAAGCAATCTCCTAGAGCTTGGTTTGACATATTCTTCTGTTACCAACAAAGCTGGCATACGAGCACACCTCTTTGACAAGTCATCAAAAGGTAAAGTCACTGTTCTCGTCATTTATGTTGATGACATAGTAATGACAGGAGACTAGACGATGGCCTGATTCAAGAAGTTGTTAGCACAAGAATTTGAAATCACAGATCTAAGGAAGTTGTAATATTTTTTGGGAATTTATGTTGCTAGATCAAGAGAATCTTTCTTTCTCAAAAGAAGTATATTCAAGATCTCTTTAAAGAAACTGGGATGACAAGTTGAAAGCGAGGAGAATCAATTATTGAAAGCAATCACAAGTACAAACAGGGGTTGAGGATAAATTTATTAGGGGAGGTATCAGAGGTTGGTTGGAAAACTCATGTATTTCTCTCACACTAGACTAGACAAGTAGACATAGCCTACTGAGTCACCTTGGAAATTCAGTTTATGCATGATCCCTGATATCCTCATATGCAATTGTCTTTCTCATTTTGTAGTATCTGAAGTTTGCTCCAGGTACAAGGTCACCCCCAGATATAAGTTTTTACAAACGCAGATTGGGCTGGATATTTAGATGACATAGGATCTACATCCATTATTGAACACTCGGAGAAAAGAGCCTAATTACTTGGAGAAGTAAGACATAAAGTGTAGTTACAAGATCAAGTGCAGAAGAAGAATATAGAGCTATAGCCTAAGGTGTATGTCAGCTTCTTTTGCTACAAAAGTTACGGGAAGAATTGAGAGTCTGGGAAAAGGAGAACTTTCCTGTGCTGCGACAACAAAGCTGCAATCAATAGCTCAGAATCATGTTCAACAAGACCGAATAAAACACATTGAAATTGATCAGCACATCCTCAAAGAGGAAGTTACTAGTAGCACCTTGAGTCTGCTTGATGTACCTTCAGAGAAACAGCTAGTGAGTGTGTTTACGAAAGGCCTCGATAGAAGGACTTCTCATACTGTGGTTTACAAGTTTGGCATGTAGAACATCTTTGCTCCAACTTGAGGGCAGTGTTGCTTGTGTCAATAAACTAACGTGATTTTAGTATACTTTAGTTTTTTTTACTAGTTTAATTATAGGAATAGAATATTTTATTTTGTTGTAATTGATTGTCTTCCCTTAATTAGTCAGGAATCACTTGTATAAATAACCCTTCTCCTTCCTTAATTAGTTAGGATTCACTTGTATAGATAACCCTTCTCCTAGAATCTAAGACATACTAAAATACAAAGAGAACTCTTCTTCTTTCTCAAATTCTACACTATGCACTGCAACTTTACCACTGAACAAAATACTAGATCCATGGTACCCAGGGCAAAGCATGAAAGAACAATGCAATTAGGACATACTTTACCACAGAAACCCGAAAAAGAACACCAGGAATATATATCAACAGTCTCATTACTAGAAAAAGAATTTGTAAACAGCTTTCAGTCAGACATGGAACAACTTGTTCTCCGAAAAAAAGATTGTCATCCAGCTTTCCAAAGCTGTCAAATGCATGTTTAAGGTAAGCCTGAATCTAGGTAATTTAGCCACTTGCCTTTAGGATGTAATCTCGACAAGCCTTGTACCCTTTAGAATATCATATATATCCAAGCATCTAATAGTACTCAGATCAAGAATGCACATACTACATACTATCATGACTCAACATAAAGGAGAGACGCCATGTCAATTGGTAAGTTTACCTTTCCAGCAATTCATGCTGAAGTTTCAAATAACGTAGACAAAGCATATGTATTAAATCAAGAAAATACACACAGCATTGCCCCTCATCCACGCGCTAACATATTGAATAAAATTATACTATTGTAATAAATCCTCCAGATCAACAGAAATTCATCCCTAAAGAGTAGAACATACTTGGCCTTGACGATGATGGTGAAGTCGAGCTCTCAACATCCTTAATATTGTCTCGGAAGCAAGTTGAAGGGGCATATCTGGTGACAATCTCTGCAAAGTCAACTCAGAATGAGTAACATTGACATCGTTAGTAACTTTGTGCAAAGTAAATTAAGCCAAATCGAGTAATTTAGAAAAGGTAACCTGAATATCATTAGACCTATCAAGTCATCAGACAATTCTTTTTTCCGGCCTTTGAAAATTTAAAATCACCATAAAAAAACTCAGACTTCATCTTTCACTATAGAAAGGAAATTCTAAAAGTTGATATCCAAAAATGGTATCACTATGTTACAAGTTGCATAATTAGATGTTAGGAACGAAGTAAGAGGACTACTTCTAATCTGTAATGCACTGTGTCTGAATATGCACCAATAGCTAAAATTAGGACAAGAAAACTTAGATTCCCAAAGAAAAAAGAATATACTCCAATATTCAAGATTTAAAGAACAGGTTTCCTGTTTTGACAAGTGACAACCAAATATTTCATACACTGCTAATAACAAAGATCCAATATTTGGATATTGGTAAAAGATTGAACATCAAAATTTCTACTTTAAGGTACGCTGAGATGTTTTTCCTTCTAATAAATTTCTAGGATGACTTTATTTCTCTTCTACCATATTTTATTTTATAACTTTGGAGATAGGTTCTCATACTACAAATACAGTGCGAAAATAATCAAATTTTTGATCTTCCAGCCCAACCATGTTACTGACATGATATGGTGGATAAACAAATATTCACTCCGTCCAAATTTATGTAGCACCATTTGACTTGGCATAAATTTGGTAAATTATGGGTCCCCTCAACGCTTTCCACTTAAATACCAGACTTTTGTTTGCTCTGTTGTTTGAACTTGTAATATGTATCTAATCAGCATATCACACGTAGTGTTGCCACTAAACCAAAGCCCTGGGGGTAGAACAAGGCTTTTGTCTCCTCATTGACCATTACACGAGTAATAGAGCAGAAGCAGGATAAGTTTTAGTACCTCCAAAACTTGCAAAGGGTCTAGCATTTCTCCGTGATTGTGCAACAGGCGCACAGCAGCTTTGAACATAGGCTCTTTACCATTCATTGGCTCCAAATACATTTCAAGCAACCTAAGAAGAGATAAAGCAAGGGAAAGGCTAAGAGAACTTCTACTAAACCAATAATCTAAAGAAACAAATGAGAGAATACTGTACTAACTGCATGTAAGCATCTGGCCTACCGATCTCAGCACAATATTGTTCTGCAGCTTCACAGTCTTCCAACTTTCTGCCAGATGAACACAACTTTAAATTACAATCCCACAGATAGTCATCTTATTCAGAGTAATTGCAGATTCAATTATGAAATACATATTTAGCAACAATGTGAATACTAAGATTTCAAATATTTTCGCCTGTTTAAGTGAGAGACTTCACATGTAAAGCAGCAGAAGAGTATGTCAACCAAGCATTGCTCACATTTGGAAAACAGAACATCTTTTAAGTTGTTCATTTGTTATGATAAAGCTTGTTGTGATGTACCCAAGCAATAACCAAACATTTATGAACTTACAAGGCAAGAGTTTGAAGCACTAATGTTTCTTGACCGAGCTTCCTGTAAAGAATAGCCTGTAATGAAACCATCAATAACACAAGGACTGCAAATCACAAGGAGAATAAAACAGTTCAAGCTGTTATCCAGCAGAGATGCATAGGCCATTATTTCTATGAAGGGCCTAAATTTTTTACTGACCTTCTCGAGCCATAACTCGGATCCTTCAACCAAGTCAAGAACCTCCTCTGGATCATACAAGTCAGACGACTGTAAAAAAAATTGCAATCTCTCTCTGACATGAGTATCAAATATTGAGTTGTTCCAACGGTCTGAGATGTTTATCTCCTTTTGGTTTACACCTTCAGGATTTTGCGTAACATGCTCCTTCTCACTAGCATCAAGTGCTGATTTAGAAAGCAAGAGGGCATAAGTTGTATGAAACCGTGTGTCACCAGAGTCTTGATCTTCAATTAACCACTGGAGATATCTGCATGATAAAGCTTCAGTTTATGATTCAAAGAAACATATAGACAGTTAAATGCCTCATAAATATAGAGATACATCTTTATAAGATAATATTACCCAAACCAATTAGGCACCCAAGGAAACCAATGTTATGGATAAAAGATCGAACAAATTAAGATAAAAGGAAAGAAATTTAGCATGCTACATGCTACTTGCTTTATTCAGCTCTCATCAGGCTAAGAGTGACGGAATGCAATTTTAGGATATTCTACCAGCTAGTTTGTGTTGGTACTTGCAAATTTTCAGATCATCTTGTGTGACATCATAGATAATTGATGAAAGGAATGATTTCGAAGAAATAGGCTTGTACTAAAACGATCTAGAAGTTTATGAAGCAACTTGACGAAGAAGCCAACAGATGATCAAGACATATTCATTAAAGGAAATACTAGGTCAAACAATAAAACCATAAATTTAGTGCATTTATGTATCACCTGATGATTTACTCACAGGTCGTAATTTAGTCGACAACTGCCTAAGTCACACAACAGAGAACCTTCTAAGAAAATTTCCAAGTTTTAGTATCTTCAATTTTAAAATAAAATAAAGTACTTTTTCTTTTTTCAAAAAAAAAAGTATTTTACCTTAAAACCTTTTTCCCGTACTAGAATAGTTTTGTTGCCTTGGTGCTTCAATGTAAACTGTAAGACCATTAATCTACTAAAAGATTCGGCTTCTTAATGGATTTGCCAAGTAAGATAAAGCTAGAAAGTTACAAGACTAAAAGAAAGTACACTTGGTCACAGTTTGAAAACAGAGTGCAGACTAGAACGAAGATAATGTCAAGCACTGACTAGACTCTTAAGGTGGCAAATCCAACTTTTAATCTTCTGCAGCTCCGTCCAGATTAATTTTCATCTTCTCCTTCATTTCAACCGCAAACACAAACCATCATCACCAAATTCTCAATCTGACTGTTCTCAGTTTAGGTCTACAATATGCATTTGATATCAAAACAAGGGGGCAGCAGGGCAGGACCAAAACAAGCTGCTTATCATTCGCAATGTGATACAGCGCTCAGTAGCTCAAAAGACTTGTTAAGAGAAGGAAGAAAAGGAAGAACTACACTTTTCTTTGTAGAAGTAAGCAATCTCCAAAATGGAGGCAAAAAACTTGGACCAGAGTACAATCAAAAGTTGCATACAGATGTTACACTAGCCACCAATCTTCACTTCAGGAGACAGATAGCAATAGGTTTTAAAAGAAGTGGAAAGGAGTGTAAAATCACAAAACCACTGACCTTAAAAGTATGTCGACTTTTCTGGGATCAATCGCTGCAATTACTTCATCTGTGATTGAAGGCTTGCATTAAAAGAACGCCACTTTATGGAGACACTACATTTATAAACAAGCAAAAGAAAAATGTGCATGCTAAACATATCCATTAAAAGTAAATAAGCTGATAGTATATGTGAAGAAAATAGTTTGATATCTAAAAAAGGTTGTGTCTAAATTGATCAACAAACATCAAATGGCTTTTGTTAGGGGATGCAAATCATGGATGCACCACTCATTGCTAGTGAATGCACTGACTCAAGAATGAAAGGAGGAGCCCCTGGTCTAATGTGCAAATTGGATACTTAGAAAGCCTATGACCATGTGAATCGGTCTTTCCCTCTGAATACTCTCAAACAAGTGGGATTTGGTAGCAAATGGATGAAGTGGATTGAGGTATGTATAAAAACAGTCAAGTTTTCTGTCCTTGTGAATGGGGAACCTGTGGGCTTTTTATTAGAATCAGAAAGAGGGTAGAGGCAGGGTGATCCTCTCTCCCCTTTCTTAATCATTTTGGCAATGGAAGGCTTTGATAGTCTGATGAGGATTACAACACAAAACAGATGGATTAGAGATTTTCAGGTCCGAGATAGAGTGGGGGAAGAAAAAAAGTGTCATATGCTCTATGCGGATGACACTACCATTTTTTCTGAACCTACAGCATAACAGATTAGCTACATCAAGAGTGATTTTGTTCCTCAGATCCAGCAACTTGCAAGTATACTGGGATGCAGAGTGGAGCATTTGCGTACCATCGATTTGGGCATGCCCCTGGGTAGCAAACACAAAACAATGGAGATATGGAATGGTATTATGGAGAAACTGAAAAGAAACTTGCTACATGGAAGGCACAATATATATCCCTAGGGGGTAGATTGATCCTCATAAACTCTTTTCTAGACTCTTTGCCAACCTGTGTGATATCCTTGTTCCCAATCCCAGCAAAGGTGGTGAAAACAACTAGACAAGCTTAGAAGGAACTTCCTATGGAAAAGTATTGAGGGAAAGGGTTATAACTTAGTCAACTGGAAGAATGTACTTCTTAGCAAAGACAGAGGGGGTTTAGGGATCAAAAATTTGAGGCTGCAAAATGAAAGCTTTTTGATGAAATGGTTGTGGAGATACACTGAGGAAGATACAGCTCTTTGGAAGGAGGTTATAGTAGCAAAATATGGAGAACTAAACCCCTGGTGTACAAAAAACACCTCTGAACCATATGGGGTGGGGGTATGGAGGACAATCAGGAACCTATGGTCACAAATGGAAGGAAATATGTATATCAAGGTGGGTAATGGAAACAAAACTAAATTTTGGAAAGATGGTTGGATAGACCAAACCTCTCTTAGGGAACTTTTTCCAGATTTGTTTCTAATCTGGGAGAACCTTGATGCTAAAGTGAGTGACTGTTGGACAGAACAGGGATAGGACATATCTTTAAGAAGACTACTTAATGAATGTCAGGTGGAGAGGGTGGCAATGCTACTGGGAAAACAAGCTGGAATGATTATAACCACAACAGCAACATACAAGATCCTGTGGGAACATAGTAAGGATGGAGTCTTTTCAGTCAACAATGCCTACAAAAGAGGACTACAAGGGATGACAGGTGGCCTAAATATAATTGGAATTACTTTTGGAAGAGTGACATTCCTACTAAACTGAAGTGTTTCACCTAGTTAGTGATAAAAGAGAGCATATTTAAAACACAAAGTTCTATGGAAGAAAAGCAGGCAACTGGTCCTTAGGTGTTCCTTGTGAAACTTGACAGGGGAAACAAATAACCATTTCTTCATGCATTGTATGTTTACTGCTCAAATTTGGAACCTGTTTCTCAACATCACAAGCATGAACTGGACAATGCCAGAACATACATCAGATCTGTTGAGCTGCTGGATTAGGATTAGGAGGGGAGGCAGTAAGGGTCAAAAGAGATGGTGGAAGCTGATACCATCATGTGTATGGTGGTCAGTCTGGAAAGAAAGAAATGATGCTTTGAAGATAGATCCAATTCCATCCACAAAGTTAAATGGAGTTGTATAGTATCTCTACTTTTTTGGTGTAAACAACTTTATATAGATAATATAGATCAGATTATAAATTTGATAGGAAATTTGTAATTATCCCTTTTTTGCATGTAGCCAACATACCCTGCTAAAAAATTCAACCTTACCAGTTAGACCATCTCCAACCCAACTCTATTTTACTCTCCATTCTCTATATTTGGAGAGTAAAATAGAGAATGGGCACTCCAACCCACCTCTAAATCAACCTCTATTCTTCGAATTTAGAGAGTTGAATAGTAGTTCTCCAAAGAGTAAAATAGAGAATGGGCACTCCAACCCACCTCCAAATCACCCTCTATTCTTCGAATTTTTAGAGAGTTGAATAGTAGTTCTCCAAATTTGGAGAACTACTATTCACTCTCTATTTCACTTTTTCATTATTGTATTATCATTTCTATTACTTTCTAATCAACATATTATTCTACATATAATTTCATTAATTAAATATCTGATATGCATAATTTCTAATTAACATATTATTTTACATATAAGTTCATTAATTAAATATCTAATATGCATAATTCTTTTAAGTGTAGTATAATATTTTAAAAAGATATTATTTAATATATACTACTTTAATTTTAAATTAATAGTATTTTAATTTTTTTTCTAATTTCGGCAATAATAAAATTTTATTGTATTATTATTTTTCATTATAAAGAATACACAAAATTAAAATGGCAAGATGAAAAATTTAATTTAAAAATACAATACATGATGCGATAATTTAAATACAAGATAAAAATAAGTGATCTCAACGCACCAATTCAAGATGTCGTAGTGGTTCCAACTCCAACTATAGAAATGATGGTAGATGAAAATCTCCGGTTTGAACAATTTTTAGCTAGACATAAAAAAAATTAAGGACAAAAATGTTCATTTTGAACTCCGTAATGCATTAATAAAGCATTTATGGGTGCAACGCAATAATTTGAAAAATAAGTGTTTATGTAGTTGTATGTCACTTTTATTTGAATTTGTCCATTAATTTATGTATTATATTATATTTTCTTGCAATTTATATTATTTAAAAATTTACAATAAAATATAATTTTATATCACACAAAAATTATATAAAGTAATTATTTGGAAAAAAAAAAGAAATGAAATATTTATATTATGAAATAAGAAAATAAAAATGAAATAGAAATAATTATATAATATTGAGGAGAGAGTAAAATAGAGAATTGGATTGGAGTTGGTTGTCCGAAAAAATAGAGAGGATTGGGTTGGAGATGCCCTTTAAAAAAAAATTATATTAGCTAAAACCTGATACTTTGTCCTTCACAATTTATGTGGTGGAGCTTAACTGGACACGAAGATTAAGAAAGAAAGCAAAGACTTTTGAAACTTGTGATCTAGAACAAATCACAGAAAGAATGCATCACTCAACATAATCTTAGCAAGAGGAACATATACACTATCATAGATGCTATGCAGTGTGCCTACAAGATAGACAATCTATCAACCATCTTTTCCTTCATTGTAATTTGGCAACTGATATTTGGAGCATGTTCCTTTATATTTTTGGACTCAATAGGGTCATGGCACTGAAAAGCAAATGTCTTTCTCTCTTGGTGTTTATGGAGAGTTGATAAATCCATCAAGAAAATCTGGCTGATCACTGATGATATCTGCTAATATCTTTTGGTGTGAATCGCACACATTTTGATGGCGTCACAACTCCAAACCACACTCTTAAACCTAGATGCCTACCTAATTTGTTTAGTTGGAATAGTCTTAGCATTGTAAATAGCTCTAACCAGTTTTACGGGTTTTGTTAGCTCCCTGAACCTAGTATAGTTGTTCTACATGTACTGGAGCTATCATGTAGCGGACGGTTTGGAACTCTGTTTAAGAGGTGGCCCCTATCATTTTCCACTTCAATATCAGGCTTCTGTCTAAGGCAGGGCTCAAACGGTGGCATGCAACTGTGTTATACATGATTTCTTGAGAACAAGAAGAGGCATAAGAAATAAGAATTATAAAGAAGAGGCTCGATGCACTAGCATAACTATAACAGTTAGTAGACTGCATATTTAGTCAGAACACTTTAATGACCTTGTCAAGTCGGAGTCGGATAGATATGTTTTTCAAAAATAATGGTGAAGGTAGAAAAGACTAAAATATTTCACATAGATATCGCATATAACATCAGATGATGTATTCATCTCAAGTTGAATAATCTTAGGCTATAAACAGCATCCAAACTTTTTAATGACGCAAAGATTATCAAACAACACAATTCCTGACAAGGAGTCAACCTCAAATTGCATTACAGTTTGAAGGGAGGGGATACTTAGATGGCTATTTGACAACTGTTGAACCATTGAAAGGAAACATCCTTACAAGAGTTGCATGAGTTTAAAGTACACCCAGTACTTTCTAAGAGCCATTTTTGCAGATGGATATGCCATTCGAACATCACTAAATACCATGTAAGACGTACCTGGTGGGAGTAGATCTGTTCTTTTCTCCGACACAAGCACTTGTACAGCTAACAGCTGGTTGATGTCTACAATCTAAAATGGAAACTAATAAACATAATTAGCAGGCTGAAAGCAGAAAGCACCTGAAAAATCAAAAAAGAATTATCATACCCATCCTAGATGTTGCAATACTAACTCCTGTTCAGATGATGACTCAAGAATTTTTGAAGCCTCCATTACAGCAGTCTCTTGATCAGAGGAAATACTATTTATGGTATCTTGTAAGTGGTTTGCACCATGTGAATCATTCAAGTAGCTGGATGAATAATTTCGAGCCAGCACACGCCAGATTGAAAGAGACTTTGAGCTCATCCCTTTACTGGCGTACAGAAAGGCAAGTGCCCGCAAATGCCCAGATTCACTCAGCAATGATTCCAACTCCTCCTGCACTGTCCATTTAAGTTTTATGGCTATACTTCAAAGAAGATGCCACATCCCAACTTTATGATTAAACTATTTATAGCAGCTAGAGCAATTTCAACACCTAAAGATCTGCATACAAACATTTCTTTACCTTATCCAAGAAAAACTTTTCAATAAGTATGCTGGCATCATAGCATTCCTGAAGTTTCCGAAACAAATAAGTGTTTGAAATGCACCCGAGGGTGAGACCTAGCGATCTTCAAACCATGAGAAATCAGGGTTCAAATCCCAACAGCCGAAAAAACACTAGCTGATTTCTTCAAAGGAGATACGAGATCTCAACTTTAAGATTCTACTGTTTACTAGCAGAGACAACTACTACAACACCTAAAGGACATACACAAACATTCCTACATCAAGGAGAATCAACCATTTTGTGTTAGAAATTTCAGGATTTCATAATGTTGAAGGTGGATCTTGGTGCTAGATGGAGGAAGTCAGTTAAACATTGAATTTCTACAGCTAGGTACTCATTATTGGTGTACGGCAACCATGTGATGTTTCAGCAGTTAGAGAGCCCTGAGGCAGGGGACCTATTATCTCCCATGTTGGTCATCTTAGTTATGGAGGAATGGGATAGAATAATGGGTAGAGCTGTGATGGGTGGATAGTTGCAGGGTTACACTGCTGGATTGGGGGCATAGTACCGACAGAGTTTCGCATCTATTATTGGCGGAAAACACTCTGGTACTAAGTAATGAGGATAAAACTCGGTTAGAATACTTGAGACATGTCTTAACAGGCTTGTAGGTGGTCTCAGGCCTCAAGATCAATCTCAAAAGTGAGAAATTATACTAGTTGGTA
Source organism: Solanum sitiens (assembly GCA_016801875.1). NCBI lineage: Eukaryota > Viridiplantae > Streptophyta > Magnoliopsida > Solanales > Solanaceae > Solanum > Solanum sitiens. The sequence goes on from JABWTJ010000201.1 coordinate 1,457,559, forward strand.
AGGGGGGATGTTTTATTGCTAGCACTAGTTCTCTACTGCAAGGATGGAGCTTTCTCACTACCTATCTTGGCTTGGCACTTGGTGATTCAAATAAGGATCAAGCACTATGAAAACTCAGTAACTCAGAGGATAGAAAAGAGGCTCGCAAGATGGCAGGAGAAATATTTTATGGAAAAGGGGAAAGGAAGTTCTTACTAAGCATCCCAATATATTTCAATTTTCATGTCTTTGTTTCACGCTCTAGCTAGCATAGTGTCACAGGGAAGTTGGAACGAGTCCAAAGAAGTTTTCTCAAGACTTGTCAGTGGGACTAAGAAGCTTTACTTGGTGTGATGGGAGACTGTCATAACTCCTAAATGCTGGGCGGTTTTGCAGTCAAAGACTTAGGGGTTTACAATTAGGATTTTTATTAGGTAAATGGTTGTGGAGATTTGGAAATGAGGAACATACTTTTTGGAGAGAGGCTATGTGCTCATACACTCCAAGAATGTTGTTGTACCCGTATCGGATCCTCCAAAGTATATGAACGACTTATTTCATAATATAAATATACCCGTATCGGATCCTCCAAAGTATATGCATCGAGGCTATAGTGGGACTCTTGAGATGGTTAAGAGCAGAGAGGGTAATCCTAGGCCCTTCAAAATTTCAACAGGAAGTGTGATAGACGGGGAGAAGACGCAGGGTGTGGAATGTTGCTCCACTTGCACTTATGTGAATCGTATGGAGATAATGAAATATAAAAGCTTGTGAGGGTGTTGAGATAAATTTTGTACAATTGAGGAGTAGCCTATTATCCTAACAACTTTTTTTCCGTCTCCATGAAGTTTTGTTATGTTTGGTGATAGGGTGCATTTAGTACAAAACCATATCTTTTAGTTTCTCTTTTTGTTTTTTGATAGCTCCTTGATATAAGCGTTTTGGCCCAAATGTTGATAAATTTTTGTTACCGTATCAATATATCTACATCAACTTATACTAAGGCCAATAATTTTACCTTAAAACAAAAAAGAGACATGATACCACTAGAGTTATTCCTATAGTTTGCGTAACAAATAAGTGTTTGATGGGCGACCTAGGGTAAGGCTACAATCAATTAAGTGAGTTTAAACTTCAAATCATGAGAAATTAAGGTCCAAAGCAGAGAAAAATGTCGTAGGTAATTTCTTCTTATCTGCCCAAGTGTTAAAGCCTTGTTGGCAAAGTTACCCAATACATGTGTTGGTGGGAGATTGCATGCAATATTATCAATGCGAAAAAACGCAAAAAAAATCTAAGATCTATTGGGGCTCTAAAAGCAAAGTGCAAATAAAGTGTGGGTTCTGATGAAAAAAGGCACAATGGAGAAAAAATACAGATATACGTGTCTAGTCCAAAACTAATAATTATAAGCATGAATAACAAATAAATGTGCATAGAAATCAAATTTCTTCACGATAAAATGGAATATCAATTGTTTAGTGCCATCTCTACCGAAAATGCTCATTCGCAAGGAAAAATTTGTGTTAGAGCTTTGATGACGACACCATAGCACACATTAAGCTAGGCAAAATGCTCAACATGTTTTGAGCCTTACTTCAAAGTGTAAACGCGCCTTGATAACACTGATAGTTTGTGTCGGTGGAATAGTCGAAATGTGTGAAAGTTGACCCAGAGGCCAACATTAATAAAAGTACTTAATATCACATACATCAGCAAACAACACATGAACTACATTTTGCTCCCCGCACAACAAAAAAAAAACAAGAAATCATATAATAGACAAGATATAGCAAGGTTGTATAGACATACCACTACGCAACTGTTGTCTGATGAGGCAAGTCTTTCCATGTCATCGACACGATTTAGAGCTCTGTAAAGGTACATCAAAAGAGTGTCAACTCCTTCGCATACCGAAGGAGCTAAATCTTTATTTCGTGATGCTTCTAAAAACCTGTCATAAGAGAGGGGAGGGATTAAGGACCAGAGAAGGTAAAGGCAAAGGCAAGTAAAACCAAATTGCACATAAACATTTAATAAAAAGTTTAACAATCTAACTTTATAGGTGTGTCCCACAAACTAAACCAACTTCAAAAACAAACTAAACCAAAATATATTACAGAAATGCAATTAACCAAGGGCAGACATATATTAGCTTCAGTTTTTTCATCCTACATTTCTGTTAGCACAAGCGTATTAAAAGGCAATTGGGACTCACCCCAGGCGAGACACTGCAAAAAGCCCCGAGACTCATGTGTGGGCTTAGTTCTGTCAGGTTTACACCCTAAGCCCCCAACTGTACGCCTTAAACACAACTAACACCCAATGCTCAGGGCTTGCCTGACAAATTTTACACAAACTGTGTGTCAAATTCTTTAGTTAACATTGTTAACCCTCATAATTTTGTAATGATACACTTGATAGTTTTTCATCAATACAAATAAGAAGATTGAGACTAACTCAAACAGCAAGTCGTACAATATTGCATATTTACTATTTGGAAACACCGTGAGGGTGGATACTGCTTAACATTTTCTTAAAAAAAATACATAGCCAAACTTTACATCTTGTTTGCTCTTCTTGTTTGTCATGTCTTAAAATTATCATATTTTATTATTTCACTATTGAAAAGTAGTTTTATTATTATTCATGATGGAGTAATGCTTTTATTATTATGCTAATATAGTTTATTGTTTATTTTGTATTAAGGAGGTAAATCTCATAGTATAATAGTACTATATTTAAGAAATTATGATTCTTTTATTATTTGAAAGTTAAAGATGTTAAGAGTTGATTCGCGTCACGCGAGAACTTTTATATCATCACATTATTTATACTTGTAAAATCTTGTTAGTAGTTTTATTTTATGAGTTACTGTAATCATGGTTTTAATTGTTTTAAACTATACATGTATTTTGATAATTTGGTGTTATTATATTATTTTTAGTTTTTTACTACATTAAAAATAAAAAATTAAAGATCCAAGGGGCTTACACCCCATGTCTCGGAGCTTACGCCACGCCCCGTGCAAAGTAAAACGCCACGCCTTTTAAAACACTGGTAAGCACCAAAGAGACGATGCCAAAAGCATTTTCTTAACATATTAGCATAACTGATCCCTTTGTGGTCATTTCCTTATGTTCTCAACTTATGAAAAGATAATGAAGATACAAGAGAGATACTTAACGCAATTCAACTCGAACTTACACTTGAAAATTAGACATTGCCTAAAGGAATTAACCTTGTAGTCCACAATTTCTCTAAGAAGTAAGCAAAAAACATTTGAAGGGGTCACTTCATAGCTTTCTCTCTATCATATATCCTCGGCACTATTCATCTCAACCCCATAAACCTATTACCAAGTCCCTCTCAATTTATGGTCTTTGCTCAACGGCTTTAACAGAAAAGTCTCTCAACCTATTATACATATACTCACTCACGAGAAATGATATGTGGCTTTTTTGTATTGACATAGGAAATGATATGTGGTTTTTTATCTGAACAGGACCATTCCTCCATAAACTAAAACAGAGCTAGATTTTTTCTAGTTATAAAGCTTACATGCGGTAACACAAAATCATTTTTACCTTCCATTACGTTCTCACAATAGTTGCACTTCTCAAATCAACCGAGCTGAGGTAAGAATTTGAAACATGTATGCTCAATTCTCAACAAGTTGCTCCCTAAATTACTCCCTGACCTATTTTATATGAAAGTTGAATAGTTTTTTTTCTTCGGATATGAAGTTTTCAAATGTTCCAAAATATATTTGATAGTAATATTGTGCTTTATAGATCTTTTTATCTAAATATTATCTCATAAAAACTTAAGCAATGTCCATATTCATGAGAAAACTGAATGCTTCGACCCTTACATCCCAACTCCAAAACTGAATGCTTTGACCCTTACATCCCAACTCCTTCATTCTCTTTAGGACAAAAGGAAGTATGAGCCTATAGATCACCAATAAATATACATTACCCATCGGATTGGAGTTCATCAAGGCAATTCAAGTCCTACAATATAGCTCTCAAAACCACTGATTTACTCCCCCCGATTCAATTTGATTGTCTGGTTTAAAATAAAGAGAACTTTTGAATCTTGTGGTCTTAAACTAAAGATATCTAGAATGTACTTAAATGTCTTTTAATCTTGTGGTCTTAAACATGTCATGCAGAAAGTTGGAACTAAAGAGTTACCAAAAAAGGGGCAGAGGCACTCTTTTTGAAATAGATTAAAAAAGAAATTACGACAAACAAATTAAAATAGAGAGAGTATGTAATTATAATGTCCCTCGATGAATTTACTGCTCTATGAATGTTAGGCATAGCGTTCTTAAGTCTTTTGAACATTGAGGACATTCATATCCACTTTTCCTTTTTGTCCTCTTATACCCACAATAGAACTGGGCTACAATTCTCATATAATTATTCTCACGATTTATGTGCAAGCAAGTTGGATCGGTCACCCATTATTTAAAAAGAAAAAGAATCACTCACAGAAAGTCCTGAGAATAAATCAGTTTTAAAAAATCCTGAGAAAAAAATAATACTCCTTCTGAATAAAAACCTGGTCATGTTTTTAATTGCAGACTCCAATAAATCAGCTCTGCTTGGTGGATTTTGAAGAAACTCATCATCAACTGCAGTCTCAACGCCTGCTTTCTTAAGGAAAATAGCTCTCTGAATACCAGTTAAGCCATCGTCCACAACTTTTTCAAGAAGTGATGGAGGAGGATGCAAGCCCCAATACCTATTCCTTGGAACCTGAGAAGACAATTCCAGTGAGATAAAAGAAAAATTCAAATAAAAAGTTTTCCTAGAAAAGAAAGGAACACAAACTGAGAACCACACATCAAGTGAGAGACATCAAAGGCCAATATATATGACTGCTAGAGGATCATATTTTTACTGAATGACTTTCAGAGTTCGTTAAAAATGGAGAAATTTCTATTTAATAAGGGGCCTCAACTTTCCAGATTTAACATGTCGACTGTCATATATAATGATTCAAAACTAATAGTTGAAATAACTATTGTGTCCATTGAAAGCTCTGGAAAATTCTATTGCAAAGTTAGACATAAGAGGTAAATTGTCACAGTCCCATTACGTTATGCATGCCCTGATAGCAGAGAGAAGATATTGCTCAGAATTCAGATACTAAAGGAACAAGAAGGAGAGCATTATGGGACTTTTGTGAAGAAGGAAGAGCTTCACGGGTTTTTCAAATAATCTCTATTATGGATGAAATAATACAAGTCAATGGCATTCTTATAGTAAGATCAGTTTACTTAAATCCGGAGAAAGAGACGAAGGTCAGTCTTTTGCATGATTGGTAGCAAGGCAATTATTACAAAGGACAACAAAAAAGATAAAGAATTGGCTATATCAGTTGGAGATTCATGCGTTAGTGCGCCAGAGAGGATGTGATTCAGCTATTGCTACACTATTCGATGGCATATCGATTATGGTGCGCAATCTCGAGCATATCGGAATGATCAGGGATACCCGACTATGTTAAAGCAAGTCACTAGGACCAAACTCTCGGGAAAGAGACAAACGGAATATGATATTACTCGGCACTTATGAGGATCACATGAAAACAATGAACCCAAAGAGTAACAGGATTAGGAGGAACTGAAAAAATGGAACACTCATTAGATACCAATAAGTATAGAAAAATTAGGTGCTCTCAGTAAAGAATCGTGTTTTTGCGTGAGATTTTCTACTTTTGAACACATCTCGGACGGGGTTTCCACCTCCTATCAAGTGACTTTACTTGTTTTATCAAAATAAAAATAAGAGTTGAATTAATCACTTAGTTGAATTTGTATTTCCGATCAAAGGTGCGAAGCATGCATATAAATTTCATAATATAGTTGTTAGAATAGAATAAGTATTTCCTACTTAAAATAGGAATTGGAATAGGAATAAGAATAAGAATAGGATTCTAATGTAGTGTCTATAAATAGGGTCTCAATGTAAAATTTAGATACACAATTCAATAATATTTTTCCCCATATATTTCTCACATGGTATCATAGCATTGGTGAGAAGTCACCGGTGTCGAATTCCGGTGACGACGGTGGGACTGATTTGCGTCATCTTTCGTCCTGAAGGTGTTGTGCAAAAGACAAAACCGTCACGAGGCTCGGGAAGCTCAGGCGACCAAACCCCAATCAGACCCACCGAAAAATACCCCCCCACGCGCCCCCATGTGCCGGTCAGAGGTGGGAATTTTTCGGCGAGATCTGTTCACGCGCCGGCGCGTGAGTGGTTCTCCGGTGACTTTTTTTCGAGAATTTTTCTTCTGTTAGGGTCGCCCAGTATTTCCGACCAGAACCCGACCATTTTTCTCTAGATCCGATCGCCGGAATTAAGGTTCCGGTGATTTTTGGGCAGTTTTCGGCAAGATTCCAGCGAAATCAGAATTTTCAGGCCACTGTGGGCAGATTCCGGCAGATTCCAATGTTTTCAAACTATAGCACTTCCGGCAGTTTCCGGCATACATACCAGTCTATGGAGAATAGACGAGGGAGAGAACGTTTTGGAAAACCTCGATCCAGGTGTAGTCATTGTCATAAACCTGGACACACTCATGACATTTGTTATATTTTGCATGGTCCACCACCCAGTTATGAGCTCGTTGTTCTAAAGGAATATAGAGAGTTCCTTCGGTATCGTGCAAATAAACAAACGTCTCCACAAGTAGTTTCGATTGCACAACCTCATGTTTCTGTTGCGGGTAATTCTTTTACTTGTACGTCACAGTCTAGCACTCTTGGATCATGGGTCATAGACTCAGGGGCTTCTGATCATATCTCTGGTAATAAATCACTTTTGTGTGATATTGTTTATTCACAATCTCTTCCAGCTATTACTTTAGCCAATGGGATCCAAACAAAACCAAAAGGGGTTGGAAAAGCCAAACCTGTATCTTCTGTCACCTTTGACTCTGTTCTTTATGTCCCCGGTTCTTCTTTTAATCTAGCATCGGTTAGTCGTCTGACGAAATCCCTACATTGTAGCATAACTTTTTTTGATGAATTTTTTCTCATGCAAGACCGCAGTACAGGACAGACGATAGGAACAGGGCATGAATCACAGGGCCTTTACTATCTTACCTCTTCTAATTCCGTAACAGCATGCTCCGTTACAGATTCCCCACATCTAATTCACAAACGTTTGGGACATCCAAGTCTATCCAAACTGCAAAAGATGGTGCCTAGTTTGTCTAGTTTATCCACATTAGATTATGAGTCGTGTCAACTTGGGAAACACACTCGTGCTACATTTTCACGTAGTACTGAGGGTCGTTCAGAATCTATTTTTTCATTAGTTCATTCTAATATTTGGGGTCCTAGTAGAGTCAGTTCCACCTTAGGATTTCGTTATTTTGTTCGTTTCATTGATGATTATTCGAGATGCACTTGGGTTTTCTTAATGAAAGATCGTTCTGAGTTATTTTCTATATTCAAAGGTTTCTTTGCTGAAATACAAAATCAGTTTGGTGTTTCTATTCGTACTTTCCGTAGTGATAATGCCTTAGAATACTTATCATCCCAGTTTCAGGAATTTATGTCTCACCACGGAATTATTCACCAAACATCTTGTCCATACACTCCTCAACAAAATGGTGTCAGAGAAAGAAAGAATAGGCATCTCATAGAGACTGCTCGCACTCTCCTCATTGAATCCCATGATCCGCTGCGTTTTCGAGGTGATGCAGTCCTTTCAGCGTGTTATTTAATTAACAGAATGCCCTCTTCTTCTATTCAAAATCAGGTTCCACATTCCATACTATTTCCTCAGTCACATCTCTATCCTATCCCCCCTCGTGTCTTTGGGAGCACATGCTTTGTTCATAATTTAGCCCCAGGGAAAGATAAATTAGCTCCTCGTGCCCTCAAATGTCTTTCTTGGTTACTCTAGGGTTCAAAAAGGATATCGTTGTTATTCACATGATCTTCATCGATACCTTATTTTCGCTGATGTTACATTTGTTGAGTCTCAGCCTTATTATACATCTTCTAATCATCCTGATGTATCTATAGTCTTACCCATACCTCAAGTTTTACCTGTGCAAACCTTTGAAGAATCTACGGTTACTTCTACATCTCCGGTTGTAGTGCCACCACTACTAACTTATCATCCTCGTCCTCGTCCTCGTCCTCGTCCAGCCCTAGTCCCAGATGATTCATGTCATGCGCCAGACCCTGCTCTTACTGCGGACTTGCCTCCTCCTAGCCAACCACTTGTACTTCAAAAAGGTATACGATCCACTCGAAATACTAACCCACATTATACCTTCTTAAGTTATCATCGTCTATCATCACCCCATTATGCCTTTGTGTCGTCTTTGTCCTCTATTTTCATCCCTAAAACTACAAGTGAGGCACTTTCTCATTCTGGATGGAGACAGGCTATGGTTGATGAGATGTCTGCTTTGCATAAAAGTGGTACTTAAGAGCTTGTTTCCCTTCCTACAGGTAAATCTATGATTGGTTGTCGTTGGGTTTACGCAGTCAAAATTGGCCCGACGGTCAGGTTGATCTACTTAAGGCTCGCCTTGTTGCCAAAGGGTATACTCAGATATTTGGGCTAGATTATACATACACTTTCGCTCCTGTGGCTAAAATAGCATTTGTCCGCCTTTTTCTATCTATGGATGTCGTTCGTCATTGGCATCTTCATCAGTTGGACATTAAGAATGTTTTTCTGCATGGTGATCTTGAGAAAGAAGTCTATATGGAGCAACCACCTGGTTTTGTTGCTCGGAGGGGTCTAGTAGCCTTGTATGTCGATTGCGTAGGTCACTCTATGGTCTGAAACAATCTCCTCGAGCTTGGTTTGGGAAGTTCAGCACAGTTCTTCAAACTTTGGCATGACTCGTAGTGGAGCTGATCACTCGGTGTTTTATCGGCATTCTCCACAAAGTCGATGTATCTATTTGGTTGTTTACGTTGATGATATTGTTATCACCGATAATGATCAAGATGGTATCACGGATTTGAAGCAACATCTCTTTAAGCATTTCCAGACTAAAGACCTTGACAGATTGAAGTATTTTCTAGGTATTGAGGTTGCTCGATCTAGTTCAAGTATAGTTAGTTCCCAACGCAAGTATGCCTTAGACATTCTTGAGGAGACAGGAATGATGGGATGTAGACCTATTGACACTCCTATGGATCCCAATGTTAAACTCCTTCCAGGACAGGGGGAGTCACTTAGTAATCCTGAAAGGTATAGACGGCTCGTTGGAAAGTTGAATTATCTCACAGTGACTAGACCTGACATCTCTTCTCCTGAGTGTTGTAAGTCAGTTTATGACTTCCCCTTGTCAAAGTCATTGGGAAGCAGTGGTTCGTATTCTGCAATATATAAAGTCAGCTCCTGGGAAAGGACTACTCTTTGAGGATCAAGGCCATGAGCATATCATTGGATATACATACGCTGATTGGGCAGGATTACCCTCTGACAAACGTTCGACATCCGGATATTGTGTTTTAGTAAGAGGTAATTTGGTGTCATGGAAGAGTAAGAAACAAAATGTGGTTGCTCGATCTAGTGCGGAATTAGATTATCGAGCAATGGCGACAGCAACTTGTGAGCTAGTTTGGATCAAACAGTTAATGGGAGAACTAAAATTTGGCAAAATTGATCAGATGGAACTCGTATGTGATAATCAAGCGGCTCTTCATATCGCATCAAATCCAGTGTTCCATGAAAGACTAAGCTAGCAGGAGGACTTCCAATTTAGACCAAGTTGATAGGAATGCTAGCATACAACCCCAATATGACTAGCTCAGTACACATTGTCACCCTTCACTTGGGACAAGACATTGAGAACTGCAGCAGGATATCAGCATTGCCCTAATTAATATATGCAGTAAGTTAGAAAATGATTTCATTGGTATCTTTGATAATCATGGGAAAAGATCCATCAATTCATAGCAAGTATTAAAAGTAGCTCACGAAAGTAGTGGCATAAGCAAGACAAAAAATGCAGCAATAAGGAAGGAAAAGAAAAAACTAGAAGAAGAATAGGCTGCTCCTAGTTGGTCCTTTTCTGCGCAAAAAAGAAAGGGTAGACTGATACATATAATTGAACACATAGATATAGTATGATATGCTCTTTTTTTACTTACAAATAAGGCATAAAGTATGACTGTGACACTTCTTGGAACCCAGAGCTTGACTTGGGCCCGACAATGGTAATCAGAGAGCAAAATACGAAAAAGATTATAGAAAAAGAGCAAATGTAGGATGACTTGACAGACCAAAGAAACTAAGAGCCCATCTAGATTGGCTTAAAAAAAAGTAGTTTTTAAGTCAAAAAATAAAAAGCCAAACTTAAATGACTTTAAGTCAAAAAACAAAAAGTAGGGGGAGAGCTACTTTTGGTTTTTGACTTTTTTCAAGTCATTTTAACTTATTTTAAGTACGTTTAACCTTGTCATACACTTCCAAAAGCTAAAAAAGACTTATCGGTAGGTTTGACCAACTTTTAAGTCAATCCAAACCGGCTCTAACATGACCCATATATAACTGATTCAAAGATCATGTTGTAGATTTATCAAACACATGTACCACCATAAAAGATGCAGATCCACACATTGAAACGTAAGTGCATGCACAGAACAACCATTGATAAACCAGCACAGAACAACCATTGATACACCAGCACATACCAACAAGGACCAACGATTTGGATCTCGCATGATAAATGGAAAAAGTTCTGAAGGCTCCATTGTTTCTGAAAGCAAGAAATGATCAACTGCTTCCTCAAAGCGTAGGTCAAATAGTAAGAGGAATCCCACTTGAGCATGGACAAAAGAGAGTGTCTCCCTTGTCATTTCACCTTCATTTTGAAGTTCTTCAACCAGTGATATTGGTTCCCTAAAGTTATTCTTTCGCAATAGGTCTTTTATTTGTTCTTCCAAAGGCACCTTCCGATAACACATAACCTGCCATCAGAACACAATAAGCAATAAATCTAAAAACTCTAATCAGGAGGCTTTACTATGTTCCTTTTAATTCCTAACAATCTATGTGCTTGTAACTGAAGTGGTGCAAATGGAGCGGTTGGGATGGGTTCAGGCAGGTTGAGTAAAAATGGTGATAACCCAACCCGCCCATATTGAAGAGGGTCAAAAATAGTTTGGGTTATAAACAGGTTTGACCTATTTTATAGAGGGTTTATAAAAACTTTATTTGTCCAAAATATTATACATTACTAAATATGAAATTTAAGCATTACTCTCGTTAATAAAGAAACTTTGATAATAAACTTACTTAAAAAGTTGCACATTTCAAACATTTATATATATATATTGAAGAGGGTCAAAAACAGTTTGGGTTATAAACAGGTTTGACCTATTTTATAGAGGGTTTATAAAAACTTTATTTGTCCAATATTATACATTACTAAATATGAAATTTAAGCATTACTCTCTTTAATAAAGAAACTTTGATAATAAACTTACTTAAAAAGTTGCACATTTCAAACATTTATATATATCCGATGAAGGTACATCAGTGTAATATGATATTAACTATCCGTCAAGACCCAACAAAAATAGCAGGCAATTCCTAAATCATCAGTATAACAAACTAACAAATGCACAAAGTGTGATTACTTCATTCTTCTATAAAGCCACCATACACAAATAGCATGATTTGTGCAAAATAGGTTTCTTGCAATCACATAGATGACAATAGCTAAAGAATTGTTTGATCATAAAGAGAAACTTCTATAACTTCGCACTTGAGGGGTTATTTCATGGCTCATCCGGTCATTAATAACTTGATTATTTCTAGATAATAGTACAACACTTGTAACCATTCACACTCCTCTTCATTCACCTTAGGACAGCAAGGGTAGTCAAAACATGGCCTCCAAGATTCAGTATCTGTATACAAATTTTCATAGTATCCTACCATGATTCTCTTTATTTCTTCAAATTGCACAATTTCTGCTCCTCCAAATTCCAATTAGTAATTGGTCAATGTTGTGCCTTTTGTGAGTTTTAAAAAAAAAAAAAAAAAAACTGTGTTGTGCTTCTTGTGAGTTGTTGTCATTGTTTGGAAAAATCTAGTGTTTTTGTCTACTTCCTTTAACCAATACCAAAGTACTTAGGATTTCTGTCTTCAACTTGCCTCTTCATTCTTAGCAAGTTCCTCCAACTTCACCAGCACAGGTGCCCTGATCATCATTTCATCTTCATTAAGTTCTTTCTACTCCTACATTTATTCCAGTTCAGCTAACTCATTCAATAAGCTATTTTTTGGTAGAGTAGTTCCCCAAAATCGTTTCTGCTCCACTCCTTGAGTTTGATTTTGAACATCTTTAATTTCCAACCTAGCCTAAAATCAGGGCAGCCTTGTACCTCAAACTCATTTTCCATTGTTTCTAGAGGTTGTTTGTGTATAGGAATTGCCTCATGCACTGGAATTAGGTGTATGTTTAAATTTTCGGGTTCTACACAATGACGGTTGTCCATGACCTCCTTGCCTTGCCTTTTCATTTCTCTGCATGGTGGTCTAAGAATCGGGAGGCCATCTCCTTCAAATTGATGAGACGCTTCTCTATAGAAGTGTTTCTAATGTGATGGTTTTTTAAGAAAAAAGATGGGGCAGCGAAAAGGGTTGAAATGGTCCCTCTTTGGATTGAAATGGCTTCAGCAGCTTTCAATAATTTTATTAAGTATTGAGGAGTTTTAAATAGCCAACATAAAATAGATAATCTTCATAATTTGAAATTTAAAACAACCTAAAATATCTCAACTGCTCAAACAACCTAACTAAAATTCAAAACTCAAATTCATCTAAACTGAACAACTTATTCTGCTAAAAACTACTGCAGTAACTAAACGCGAATCTCAACACTGCTCCTTTGCTTTAGTTAATGCAATTTTAGACAATGATCCTCCTCAATTTTGTGCTCTAGAAGTTGATGCTCAATTTCTCTTAGTTTTTTTAACTTGCACATTTTTCTGAATACTGATCCCACTTTTTCTTCTTTTGAACTTTTGCTTCAAAAACACCTTCGATGACGTTGTCTTGTGTAAAAGTTTCTTTTGAAGTGCTTTTATATGGACAATTGTAGAATTTGCTTAGTGTTGTTGCAAGTATTTTTTTCTTCCATCACAACAACACATGTGACATAGGTTATAAAATATGATTGTATTTTCACTGATCAAATCTGATAAAAAGAAATTGATTTTTGAGATAGGTAACATTTACTTCTATATATTCAAAGGTATACTACATCGAAGTGTAGTCCCCCTCCAAAAAGTTTTTTTTGAAATTAGTAATGTTGTATTCCTCAGCATTAAGGATATGATGTTGACCTCCAAAAATTCTTACATAGGGACTAGGGAGGCTAATTACAAAGATCCTAGATATCTACTAGTTGTTCTACATCCTCTAACATTCTTGTTTACACCAAAATGTTTTACTCACATCACTCTTAAGATCTTCTAGTTACAACCAATCAATAGCATTAAACACATCTTCAGTATCTCCTATCACTACTTGCTTACACCAAAAATAGTAAAGCCCTAGGCGGTTTGCCTTTATCTTCTGAATATTGTTCTGTTTTCCTTCAAAACATCTTTGATTCCTTTCCTTCCAAATTGTCCACGAAATGCAAGCTGGGACAATCCTCCATCTCTTCTCCTTTTCTCCTTCATTTCCATCCATGTTCCAGCATCGTAGGACTTCTATAATTCTCCCAGGCTTTGTCCACTTGATCTTTCTCTTGATTTTTTTGCCCGTGAAAATTTTTGGGGCATTCAAAGAGAGACTGCTGCTTGACATTGATATTTGTTGAAAATAGTCCTATGCTTTGAAAATAAGCACATGTTGAAAATGATAGCCCTGATGAATTTAAATTGGTAGTCCTTACAGGTTAAAAGAGTAGCCTGACAGGTTTAAAATGATATGGTAGTTCTTTGTAAGAGCTCATAGATCCCTTAAGATCAATGAGACTCTTGATACCACTGTTGGTTCTTTTACCTTGCTTTGATTCATAAATCCTAATATATTGATCTAGGATACCTCTATTTAGATCTAAAAAAAATTCAACTACTGGATAGAGTATAAAATAAAGTGGTAGGAGTCTAGGAGATGAAAGCATTGTTATCCAGTGGATTTTGCAAACATGTTCTTTTCACGATGCCTATAAGCCTTCTTGCAAGGATTCCAGTTTCGAAGGGAGTTCTTGACCAGTTTTTTTTTTATAAAATGTGGCGCGGCTGCCATTTGAGCTAGTTGGAAAAAATGTTAGCTTTCAATAATTTTTTGATACTATGTGCCTACCTATTCAGGAAGGGGCTTTGATGACAAAAGAAAGCTTCACTGAATATTTTTTAATACTATGTGCCTACCTATTCAGGAAGGGGCTTTGGGTCCTCCTACTACAAAAGATGGGGCAGCAAAAAAGGGTGAAATGGCTTCAATAGCTTTCAATAATTTTATTAAGCATTGAAGAGTATTAAATAGCCAACATAAAAGAGATAATCTGCATAATTTTAAATTTAAAACAACATAAAATATCTCAACTACTCAAACAACCTAACTAAAGTTCAAAATTCAAATTCATCTAAACTAAACTTATTCTGCTAAATCTATTGCAATAACTAAATGCAAATTTCAACATAATGGTTTAAAAGAGTTTGATTGGGTCTCACATGAGTCACTTAAGTTGATCCATTTTCCTTTTAATGTTGGGTTAAAAAAATAAATTGGTTTGGGACCAAAATTACTTCCAGCACACGCGATTCCAAGCCCATTCCTTATTAGAATTTATTGACCCAATAATAAAACACTAACAATGTCCTCGTTGGGGCTTCGTGCACTTGGAAAAGGCTGATATGATGGGAAACCATACACTAGTTACAAAGCTCCAGTAAGATATTAAGAGGGCTATCACAGACAGGTGCATATTTATTTTGAAGTGGAAGAAGTATTAGCTGCCATAAATGCCAGTGTACCTGACAAGGCCCCTAGGCCTGATGAGTTTACTATGGCATATTATCAGATATCCTGGGACTTTATCAAGCCGGACTTGTTAGCAGCCTTGCAAAATTATCACCAAAATTGTTGGTCGGTAAAATCTTGCAATGCTTCATTCATAGCACTCATCCCCAAGAAAAAAGGAGCAATAGAGCTGAGAGACTACATGCCAATTAGTTTAATTGACAGCATTTACAAGATTGTTGCAACATGAAGATTAGAGAAAGTGATTGGGAAGTTGGTCTCAAATCATCATAATGCATTATTCAAGGGAGGCAAATTACAGATGCTTCTCTTATAGCTAATGAGGTCCTAGACTGCCAGTAAAAAACAGAGGAATGCTGGTTTGTTATGCAAGTTAGACATTGAGAAAGCATTTGACCAGCTGAATTGGTCCTACCTCATTTCTATCCTCAGGCAAATGGGATTTAATGAAAGGTGGATCAAGTGGATAACATTCAACATATCTACAGTTAAGTACTCAATCCTCATCAACAGAAGCCTAGTAGGATTCTTCTCCCCTCAGAGAGGATTAAGGCAAGGTGATCCTGTCTCTCCTTTCTTGTTCATAATAGCAATGGAGGGACTGAGCAAAATACTGGACAAAGCCAAACAAATGCAGTGGATAAATGGTTTTGATGTAGGGAGGGATAGAGCAGTCAACATCTCCCATTTGTTATACACAGATGATACACCTTGTGGGGCTGAAAGAAGTCAGATCCTATTTATAAACCCAACTCTTTTGATTTTTTGAAGTCGTTTCAGGTCTCCACATTAACATGTTGAAAAGTGTATCAACTTTGTTAATGAAGTGCTTAATCTAGAGGAACTAGCAGCCATCCTGGGGTGTAGCATTGGAGCAATTCCGATGACCTATTTAGGACTTCCTCTTGGAGCTAAGTTCAAAGCAAAAGGCTTCTGGAGTGGAGTCGGAGAGAAATTTGAAAAGAGACGGGCTTCTTGGCAAATGCAGTATTTATCTATGGGAGGTAGACTTACTCGAATCAGTAGTGTGTTAGATAGCAGTCCAACTTATAATATGTCTCTCCACCCCATTCCTAGCAAGGTATAGGAAAAACTTGACAGAACAAGAAAGGATATCTTTTGGGAAGGAAACAGCATTGTGCACAAATTTCACCTAGTCAAGTGGGACGAAGTCATATTACCTTAGAGGCTAGGGGGTTTGGGCATAAACGATTTAGCCTTGCACAACAAATGCCTCCAGATGAATTGTCTATGAGATACACACAGGAAGAGCAAAGCTTATGGGAGGGAATCATAATTGCAAGCATGGAGCACTGAATCATAGGAGATCAAAGCTGCCAGATTAACCATATGGGGTTGGAGTATGGAAGTATATGTGCAAGCTATGGGAAGAGTTCTCACAGTTTCACCATCTTGTAGTAGGACATGGCCAGAGATCAGTTTTTAGAAAGACAAATGGCTTGAGAATTCTCCTTCAACGTCCGACTTGCCCAACTTTTTTCGGATAGCTAGTGACCCTAACTCAATAGTCCAACAGAACAGGGAAGGAAATATTTGGAACCTAATCCTCAGAAGGAACCTACAAGATTGGGAGTTAGAGGAAATGATGCTAGCAACACTTCACTATGCAAACATCAACCCCCTAGGCACAGACCAATTCAACTAGGAATGGGAAGTTATAGATAAAAAGAAATTCTCAATGAAGGAAGCCTACAAATTTCTAGGTCCACTCAACACAATCACAGAGAGTTGGTCAAGGAATCTTATTTGAAAGAGCAAATCCCCCCCCCCCCAAGATAAGCTGCTTCAGTTGGACTGGCATGCATGAAGCATGTTTGACACAAGCCAACCCAGCAAAGAGGAAGCTTTGAATGGTCAACCAGCAGCTATTTGTTGGAGTAATGCAATGAGAGAAATAGAAGATACTTTGATGGGATATCAACTACCTACTGATCTCTAAGAGCTAAATGTCTTATGTATCTGTATAGATGGGTTTATTTGATAGATTCCCTGAATACCCTTTCGAACTTGGCTAGCTCCTTGTCTTTAGTATAAGGTCTGTAATGTAGCTTCTTAGTTATTTCTGCTACTACTCTTTTGTAACTTACAAGCATCTCCTTGATGCCAGCAATGGAAACCTTTACTTCATTAAAAAAAATTGAGCCTTATCCAATTGAGTGCATTAGTTCTTAAAACTTAAAACCTTATCCAGAAAGCATCAAGTGCCGACTTTTTATAATTAAAGTTATTAAAAGTTATTATATTTCTATGCACAAGCTAGCCTGAACACACCATCTCAAAGAAAATAATGTATAGTACCTTTGAATCTGTTGCCACAACGACAAGCTTTCCTCTTCCATCCTCCTCATCAGCCACAACACAAGGACTACCTACTTCTCCAACAATTTGAACTCGCTGAACATAATTCCCCGATTTCTTATGATACAGCTCCAACTTCCCACTCCTTACCACCACAACGTATGCCCCTATCTCCCCCATGGTCTCTGGAGCTTCGCTGAAAACTAAACTACCACCCACAGGCTGTCCTTCACTATCCACAATAACACCGACATTATCCACCATTAACATCACCTTACACTCCTTTGCTAACAACTTCATCCTTGGGAGCACAGATGGATCGGGCAATGAGAATATCACACCACACTGCCCACTTGCATACGAATACAAATAGTAAGCAGTCCTAGTTCCAACAAAAACAGAGTCATCAACCCATGATAAACACATTATCCCGTCTGTAAAATCACCCTGAACTTCCTTCAAAATTACAGGAGAACCACTCAAAACCAGCTCAACAAGCAGCAACTTCTTCCCCACTGCGACCGCGAAAAAACATCCATCTTCTTTTCCATTGTTTAAACTGCTAAAAAATCTCTTACTTACAACATTAACATTCTTCAACAGACTCAATTTTCGAACTGGTTCAAGTGAATTCAAGTCGAGCAAATAAATAAAACCGTCGGACAGAACAATGAGTTTTTTTATATGATTAATAACGTGGATCGAAGTGACAGGCTTACCAATGATGTTGACCCTCAGGAAGAGTGATAAACCAGAATTGGGGTTCAGTGAGAGGGAAATAACGTCTCCGGAGACTGTTCCGACAAAAACTAGGGTTTGGGAATCGGAATTAGTGGTGATTGCTATAGAACGGATCGGAGGAAGATGAGGAATTGAAGGGTTTAAGCCGGCGAAAAGTTGAAGAACGTTCCGGGAATGAGATTTGGGTTTGGATTTCGAATTCGCCATAGTGTTGCGTTTTTCTTATGATTGAGATCTCAATGTATATGTACTGTTTTGTAAAATGTTTTTGCAGGTGTGAACTTGAAACCTCAATCTTTTGTATTTTTAGTTATTGATGATGAAGCATGGAGGAAGAGAAAGAGGCGCAAGTGGGTTTAGAGTAGAGTTTATTTGTTTGTTTTGGTTACTTATTCCGTGTTTAATACCTGTATTAGAGTGAGTGGATTAAGAAATAGAGTTTGCTTGTTTTGGTTTCCTATCTAATGGGTTTAGAGTATGGTTCGTTTATTTGTTTTGGTTTTCTATTTGGTGGCTGAGACCAAGTTTAGAATAGTACTCGCATGGAGGCCTGACTATTTTAAATTTGTACCGCATAGCGCTTCATTCGGGGGAATACTTCATATCAAGACTCAAATCCAAGATTTTTAATTTAGAGAAGAACAATTATATACGTTACATTAATCCTTTGGTGACGAGTAGAGTTTGTTCCCAAAATGAAAACTCTAGGAAAATTTGAAGAGCAAAAAGTAGCAAATGGCTCAATAGGGGTGGCTCTATGCTTAAAAGGCATACACATTAGGCTCTCAATTTTTCGATTTTTATATTTTTATCTAGCATAAATTATGTGTTAATTTTTTCTTAGAATAACTAATTATTTGTACTTCTCGAATCACGTTTTATGATTCAAACTTATATTTTTATCTAAAATTTGTCAACTTATTACAGAATTATATTAACAATTCATATAATGATTGTCTCAACTCTCAATGAAAGAATGCTTTTTCAATGATGAATTAATAAAATCTCATCTAAACTAATAATCAGAGGAACAATCGAATAAAATCAAATATAAAATAAATTAATATATATATATATATACTAGTTTTGACGCACGTGCGTTGCACGTGAAAATAAAATCATGTGCCACATTATTCTTAGAAAATAATATGAATATTGCTAAATAAAAAATTAGTCACATTTAATTCTTAGTTACACCTCTTAAATAAACTTTCTACTCCCTTCCCCATAGTGCATTACTTGGTTATTATTGTTTTGTAGGTATTTTTACTCTTAATATAATATAATATAAATAAATAAAATATTGATATCAAATATAAAAGATATACTAAATTGGATGTTTTAGCTGGAGTATTAGATTAATTTAACATTCATATTATGGAGTGTTCTAATATTACTGAACTTTGACATTGTCAGCGTTTGTAAATAATACTTGAGTTTTTAAGAAGAGAAGAATAGAAAACACAAAAATTCGTAGTTAAAATTTGTGAGATAACCCCTCCATTTATAGTTACAATGTGTGGTATTAGTATGTGCATATTGTTTCTTATGATAAAAATATAGAAGATATAATAAACTGAGTGTTTTAAGAATAATTATAATTATTAGTATATTTTTTTTAAAATGTAGTTCAAAAATTTGATTGAAGCACCTCTTTTTACGGCTAACAAAGGATATTGTACGAAAAATAGCTTGTGGTGTCTTATCAAAAAAAATTCACAACCCTTTATAATAGTCACAACCCTTCAGAAAGGTCAAAACTCATCGAAAAAGTTATAACTCTTCGGAAAAGTCGCAACCCTTCAAAGAAGTCACAACTCTTCAGAGTTGCAACATCGAAAAAGTCGCAACCCTTCGAAGAAGTCACAACTGTTCGGAGTTGTAACTCTTCGGAAAAGTCACAACTCTTTGGAAGAGTCGCAACTGTATAGAAAAGTCACAATTCTTCAGCAAAGTTATAACTATTCGAAATTGTCACAACCCTTCAATGTGAAAAGTTGTCTGCCTTTAATTTAATATAATATAATACACATAAATAAATATAATACAATATAAATATAGAAGGTATATTACATTTAGTGTTGTAAGTTGGGGGTATTATAAGAATTCAACATTTAAGTTATTAGTTTTTTCTTATAAGGTAGTATAGATAAAATAAAAGATAGATACATACTTGTCTAATTTTAATTTGATATGAATTTTTTTTAAAAATAAAGAAGACTTTTAATTTAAGGATCATATGTAAAATATATAAAAATGTCTTTTAACTTTGTGGTCTTGAAGATGCGTCCCTCACCCCAAAGAAATGAGAACATTCTATATTAAACTGAATAAAAATAAAAGTACAACAAATAAACTGAAAACGAAAGATCTCTTATTAAATGTAGTTTGGATTCTTCAAATAAGTTTTTGATCAAATATTTTTTTTCCATTAGTTTGAGACTTTTCAGATTCTGAACACGAAATTGTAGTTTGTGCAATCGAAAATCGTTAAACTTCTTGTAAAGTAAGATTGCTACAAAAATATATTTTATGACTATGAAAATAAGTGCATATTAATTATCACGATACTCTTTTTGTTTGAATTTGAGTTATTTCATTTTTCTTGTTGTATCAATTTTTTTTGATCAATCTAGTTTACCCACAAAAAAATATTGTAATTGCATAATCGAATAACTTTCACAATCTTCCTTGTTATAAGTAGAAGAATAGAAAACTAACAATATTCGTAGTTTAAAAGTGTGAAAAACCTCCTATATTTAGGGTGTGTTTGGTATGAAGGAAAATGTTTTCCATGGAAAATGTTTGGTATGAAGGAAAATGTTTTCCATGGAAAATGTTTTCCTAGAAAATGTTTTCCTGGAAAACAAGTAGATTTTAGACTTATTTTCTCATGTTGGTTGGTGAATAGAAAATATTTTTTAGAATTGATTTTTAGTGTTTGATTTTTGAATGAAAAATATTTTTGAGAAACATCTTTTATTTTTACTAGAGTAGAAAATAATTTATGAAATTGAAAATATTTTTTAGAAACAATTTTTTTTTTTTTTGTGTGTGTGTTGTGGTGGGGTGGTGGGGGCTGGGGGGGCTGGCGGGGCAGGGGTTAGGTGAAAAAAATAAAATTTTGAAATTGAAATTATTTTTTTTGGGTTGGGGGAGGGGGGGTTGTGGGGATGCCGGGGGGGGAGGGAGGGAGGGAGGAGTTTTAAAATAAAAATATTTTTAAAAACGAATTCAAATTTTTTTGGAAGGGGGTGGGGGGCTGGCCGGTGGTGAGTGAGTGGGGGAATCTTGTGTGAAAAATAAAATTTTGAAATTGAAAATATTTTAAAAATTGATGTTTTTGCCGGAAAAAAAATGTAATTTGAAGTTGGAGGAGAGTTTTGGAAAATATTTTCCTTAATTTTTTAAGGGAAGTCATTTTTCTTAAATTTGAGGAAAATGAGTTGATTTGGAAAACATTTTCCAAAATTTTTGTCCCAACCAAAAATGAGAAAATTGGAAAACATTTTCCAGAAAATGTTTTCCTTCATACCAAACACACTCTTAAAGAAAACAAAGGTTAGTATGAAAAGATGTTTATCATGTCTTTTCATATAAGTCACAAACATTCATAAAAATTATGACTTTTCATAAATGTCATAACTCATCAAAAAAGTCACAACACTATAAAAAAATCTCACAAACTATGCAAATAGTCACTACCATTCAATGTGAAAAGGTGCCTGCTTTTAATATAATATAGCGTATATAATTATAATATTAAATATAGAATATATAATAAATTGAGTGTTTTATGTTGGGGTATTATAGTAATTTAATATTCATGTTAGGGAGTTCATGCTTATAAGGTAGTATACATATTAAATTGAGTGTTTTATGTTGGGTATTATAGTAATTTAACATTCATATTAGGGAGTTCATGCTTATAAGGTAGTATACATATATATATATATATATATATATATATATATATATATATATATATATATATATATATATATATATATATATATATATGTGTGTGTGTGTGAGAAAACAAAAAAGTTAAAAGTTGAATTACGGTTTTACCCCTACTATAAATTAAAATGTTAAAAATATTTAATTATTTAATTTAAATATTAAATTGTATAAGAGCCATGAAAAGGACGACCAATGACATTTTAGTAATTTTAACATCACTTAAGGGTAAAATAATAATTGTATAATTAATGATCAAAATGAAAATGTAGAAGAATTTATACATGTCTTAACTTTTGTTATGGGCCCATAAGGATATTATTGTAATTTTGTTTAAATGAAGCGTTTCTATTACGTACTTAACTTCTTACAAACAATAATAAATTCTAAACTTGTTTTGTTATTTTAGAAAGAAAATTTTGAACTAATTAAAATAAAATATGTTTGAATATTTAATATTTTGTTCGTAGAAATACTTTGGGTAAACATATTTATAATGTTATGTTACATAATATGACCACTAAATTTGTATTTTGATTATTAAAATAGTCTTTAAAATTACATATCAGTAGTTTTTAATTAATTTGAAGAAAATATCAAATTTCGTGACTAAAAGAATGAACAATGTTTGACTATCAAGAAATCAATAATTTGATAATGTATTCATCCAAAAGATTAAAAAAAATATAAATTTTTTCATTTTAATATTTTCTTAATATCAAATATGATAAACTATTTAACAGAGAAAATTTGACAAGGAGAGCTATTTAACATTCAAATTCTAATGAATATTAAAATTCAAACTAAAGAAATGAGTAGTTAAAAAATAAAGAAGAATAACAAAAGAAAATGTCAATAGAAAAAGACTTTATTTAGAAATATATATATTATTTTATTTTTCTAATATATAGAAGAGCCATGATGAGAACGACCAATGTCAATTTTGTAATTTTAATCATTATTATGGGCAAAGTTCTAAATTTATAATTTTATAATTAATTATCAAAATAGATTTCTAGAAGAATCCAATTTTCCTTTTCAAGAGTCACAAAAAGTTTTATTTCATGAATGACCCACATACTCATTTTTATTTGATTTTTAAAAATCAACTTGTATTTGTTTGATTATAATAATAATGTGAAAAATATTTTTACTTTTATACTCTTGACAATTCAAATCGTTCATCTATATTTATTACTACTACAACATATTCACTATAATCCTACAATGTTCCATGTATGTAATTTTCTTTTTAATTATATATAATATTTTTTAAACATAAGTATTCATATAGTTTTATTTAACCTATTTTATCTCCAAAATAATATTTATTTTATCTTAATTCCATGTATGTAATTTCCTTTTTAATTATATATAATGTTTTTTAAACATAAGTATTCATATAGTTTTATTTAACCTATTTTAACTCCAACATAATATTTATTTTATCTTTAAAAATTGTGACTTAAATAATAAAACAAAAATAACACAAGTCTAAAGAGATAAAAAAAAAAGAATATAGAGTTGATAATGAAAGAATTGATAAATAATGACCGCATAATGATAGTTTAAGAGAATACATAATTAATTAACGGGATAAACTTTGAAATAATATAAATATATGGGATCAAAAATTAATTTGTCATAGAATTATATATTATATACTTAAGAAACTTCCACAAGTAGATAAACTACGGATTGACCTTCATATAATAGTGAGTTGCACTTTTTAATCTTTATTTCTACTTTTACAATCTTGAATTATGATATATTAGTGTCATTCGTCGAGAGTAAGAAGCATATTAAATATTAGAATATGAATGCTTTACAATCTATAAATAAATATTTTATCAATTAATATCAATACTTGAATTTCAGAATTAAGTTACTTTATTACCTTATTTATATTAAATTTTGGTTATATCGACTAGATATTGATAAAACAAACTATAAAACATAATTGTGAAAAAGGTTTAGCATTTTCATTTTAAATTTTGTTAAACAACAAAATAGTTTTTTTTTTTAAAAAAAAAACTTAACTAAAGTTTGTACTGACTCCATTTCGATTTATGTAATGTTTATGACTTAAAATGAAGTTTTTTTAAAAAAGAAAATCATTTTAAAACTCGTTGTCTAAAACAAACCATAGATGTTCATATGACTATAAATCTTCTTACTAAGAATAAAATATATATTTTAAAGTTAAAATGTATATTAATACATCATTCTTTTGAAATTGACTACAGAGAAAAATATGTTAAATAAATTAAAGTTAAAATGACATAAATTTTCATAATTTTAAGAGTTAATACATTATATCTCTACTCTTTTTCAAATTACAAAAAAAAAATCTTAAAATTAAAAAAAAATTAGATTTATCAGCAGACATGCAGATACATCGGTCATGATACATTGCTATTCACGAAACTTGCAGACACATAGCTCACGGATGAATTCGAGAGGAGAGAGCCATATTTGAGAAGGGGTATGGATGTACCCGAGAGGAGAGAGATGAATTTGAGAGGGAGTATGGATGTACCCGAGAGGAGAGAGATATATTCAAGAGGGGATGAAGATGTATTCGAGAGAGGATATGTATGTATTTGAGAGAAGATAGTAATGTATCTAACAAGGAAAAGAGATGTATCTGATAGGGATTTTTTTTAATTTTTGTAAATGCTAGAAAATTTTCAAAATTGTAATAAAATAATATGTGAGTTTAGTTAAAACTAATAATAATAATTGTAAAGATGATTAATTATATTGGGCCCGTGAATGGGTCTTCAATTATCTACTATCTACACATAGCTCCATAGCATCTCTAAGCAAGTCTGTATCCAAAGTGTCCATCTTCGCCGAATCAAACCAACCAATCGGAGATCTACACCTTCTGCCATACAACGCCTCAAATAGGGCCATCTGGATACTAGAGTGATAACTGTTATTGTAGGCAAACTCTGCTAAGGGTAAATGTCGATCCCATCTAGCTCCGAAATTGATCACACACGCTCGAAGCATATCTTCCAACACCTGAATCGTCCGCTCATACTGACCATCTGTCTGATGGTGAAATGCTGTACTCATATCTAACTGAGTACCCAGACCATGCTGTAATGCCTTCCAGAAGTGAAAAGTAAATAGTGAACCTCGGTCTGATATGATAGAAATAGGAACTCCATGTAGTCGCACAATCTGACTGATATATAGCTCAACTAACTTTCTACCGTATACTTCACCCGAACCGGAATGAAGTGGGCAGACTTGATCAGCCTATCAACAACAACCCAAATAGAGTCATAACCACCCACTGTGGTAGGCAAACCCACGACAAAGTCTATAGTAATCCACTCCCACTTTCAAGTAGGAATAGGCATCCTCTGAGATACACCCACGGGCCGCTGGTGCTCACACTTGGCCTGCTGACAAGTCAAACACCTCGAAACAAAGTCTGAAATATCCCTCTTCATCCCACACCACCAGTATGCTGACTCAGATCATGATACATCTTTGCCGCTCCCGGATGGATGGAATATCGAGAACAATGTGCCTCCTCAAGAATACATCTAATCAAATCGCCCGTCTTGGGCACACAAATCCTGCCCCCGATCCTCAAGACACCATCAGAATCAAGGACAGCCTCCTTAGCTTCCCCTCTCAATACTTTGTCTCGAATGAGACATAACTTCTCATCATCAAATTAGTGTGCACGGATCTGCTCGACTAAAGAAGACCGAGCCTCAATAAAAGCAATAATCCCATCACTCTCTTCTGAAATTTGCAAGCGGACAAGACTGTTAGCTAATATCTGCACATCTTGTCACGACCCAAAATCGAGCCGCGAGTGGCACCCACACTTATCCTACTATGTGAGCGAACCAACCAATCTAAAACCCCAACATATTGAACAAAATACAAAGCGGAAGACTTAAAACTCATTAACGAAAACAATTAAATAACTTCTAAAATTTATAACCCATTATCCCCAAAATCTGGAAGTCATCATCACAAGAACATCTATCCTCAAGTTACTAATCTAAAAGTATCTAAGAAGCTAAAATAAATAAAAGGCTAGTCCATGCCGGAAGTTCAAGGCATCAAGACATTGAAGAGAAGATCCAGTCCAAGCTAGAAGCATTAGCTCACCCTGAAATCCGGTGTAGTGAAGACTGGCTAGAATTGCTGCTGAGTTGAAGACGACGGTACGTTTGCTGCATTCCCCAAATAACAAAGAAAGAAACAACAAGTAGGGGGTCAGTACAAAACACAAGTACTGAGTAGGTATCATCGGCCAACTCAAAATAGAAAACAGTATATATCAGTTCATATCATAAATCAACTACAATACTCAACATGTAGCAACAAGTACTATAATCATCAATAAGTACTACCAAGTTCATCCATGAGGACTCAAGCCTCAATACCACACTCATTTGGGAAATTAGGTTCATTACATTGAGTATTTTAACATCTCTCAAGATTCATTATCTTTCTTCCTCTTGTGTCGGTACGTGACACTCCGATCCCCTACTACTATGTGTCGGTACGTGACACTCCGATCCCCTAATTCTACGTGTCGGTTCGTGACACCCGATCCCCTAATACTATGTGTCGGAACGTGACACTCCGATCCCCTAATTCTACGTGTCGGAACGTGACACTCCGATCCCCTAATTCTACGTGTCGGAACGTGACACTCCGATCCCCTAATTCTATGTGTCGGTTCGTGACACCCGACCCACTAATACTATGTGTCGGAACGTGACACTCCGATCCCCTAATTCTATGTGTCGGAACGTGACACTCCGATCCCCTAATTCTATGTGTCGGTTCGTGACACCCGACCCACTAATACTATGTGTCGGAACGTGACACTCCGATCCCCTAATTCTAACAATTCATCAAGCCTTCTTTATACCAAGGCATCACCAATCTCATTACTTTAGTTCATCAAGCCTTCTTTTATACCAAGGCATCATCAATAACAAGGTGAATTAGGGTTTCTTCAAGATTTTGGATTCAAAGCTTCAATTATGGCTTATTTTATCACAATCACATAATCACATTCATGCAAGCATACAATTAAGCATAGTAAGAAAGGGTTTACAATACTACCAATACATATCATTCACTATAAGAGTTTACTACAAGAGTATCAAAACCATAACCTACCTTCACCAAGGATTCTTGATCAAGCAAGCAATCTCTCAAAGCTTTTTGTTTCCTCTTCGTTTGTCTCTCTCTATCGATCGTTCCTCTCTCTTCTCCTTGTTCTCTCTATTTTCTTCTTCAAAAACCCTCTCTCTTTTCCCTAATTAGCATATAATTAGGTATAAAAGATGAGGAAATAACCCACTAAGTAACTCAAGGTCATCTCCTTTACACCCCCAAGAATTTGAGTTATTAATATTAACCCACGAAGTTCATAATTATAGCAGGAATAGTCCAAAACGCCCCTTTAAAACTTACCCAGAAATCCGACCCAGACTGGGATTACGCAACCTGTGACGGCCCGTCGTGCCTGCGACGGTCCGTCCTGCAGGTTCGTCACAACCTTCAGAGACTCAATTTCCTTGATGAGTCTGAGACGGTCCGTCGTGCCTACGACGGTCCGTCCTGCACTTCCGTCACGACGGACAGAGAATTGCTCTCAGTACCCAATTCTCAAGAGTTGAAGTGTTTTGAAACGGAA